>CAUYQV010075029.1:0-24645 GCA_963574575.1 Galagoides demidoff
CCTGTGGTCCCAGCTACTTGGGAGGCAGAGGCAGGAGACTCGCTTGAGCCCAGGAGTTGGAGGTTGCTATGAGCTGTCATGCCATGGCACTCTACCCAGGGGGATAGCTTGAGGCTCCGTCTCAAAAAAAAAAAAAAAAAAAAAAGAAACTCTAAGGGGTCATACATTCATTCACAAAACAAAATAGTATTTATATCAGTGGTATTCAAAAGTATATTGTGAGCCCATAGGTAAGCCATAAATTTATAGCCCAATCCACTAAAGCTACAAGAGGATTATTAGTCTCTGTCTAGAATTGAAATTTCTTTTTCTTTTCCCCTCCCTCCCCCACCTTCCTCCCCTCTTCTTGACGGAGTCTTACTATGTTGCCCTTGATAGAGTGCCGTGGTGTCATAGCTCACAGCAACCTCCAATTCCTGGGCTCAAGTGATCCTCTTGTCACAGCCTCCCAAGTAGGTGGGACCACAGGTACCTGCCGCAACTCCTGGCTAGTTTTTTAGAGATGAGGGTCTTGCTCTTGCTCAGTCTGATCTCGAACTTCTGACCTTCAGCAATCCACCTGTCTCCATCTTCCAGAGTGCTAGGATTACAGGCATGAGCCACTGTGCCCAGTCCAAGAATTGAAATTTCTAAATAAATATATGCGTGCACATATTGGCATTATGCGTATATACACATTTTTGTGTATACACGTGTGTATATGTACATATACATGTAAGCCATTTGTATCTCCTCAGAGTCTGGATATACTCCCAAAGTCAGAACATTGGTTTAGATTACAGCTCTGCAAATGACATGTCTGGTGACCTTGGCTGAATCACTTGCCCACATCTGGTCTCATCCTTCATGTAGCAGGATTTGGCTACCGAGCTACGCTGCCTCTCCCAGGTCAGAGGCTCACAGATTGCATGACCTCTCCATGCATTTCAGTGGTGCCTTGTACCCCTAGCCAGGAGGTGCCAGTCTTCTGTCTGAGATGCCCATCTGCCCTTGGGTAATTCACCAGGTTGGACGTTACAGCCTAGCCAGGAGGAAGCCCTAGCCCACAGTGTTACTTGCTCTGATAGTTTTTAAGTATGTTTGGTACTTTCTAGCTTTTAGGTTAACTGAGAGAAAAAGAAGTGGAACTTCTGGGCTATGCCATGGCTCCAAGTAGGGCGCTGGCCCCATATACCGGAGGTGGCTGGTTCAAACCTGGCCCCGGCCAAAAACTGCAACAATAACAAAAAAAAAATGTGGAACTCCTCAGTTTTTTTTGAGGCTCATTCTTTGCCCTGATAGAGGGCCGTGGCATCATAGCTCACAGCAACCTCAAACTCCTGGGCTCAAGCAATCCTCCTGCCTTAGTCTCCCTAGTAGCTGGGATTAAAGGCACTCACTACTGTGTCTGGCTAGTTTTTCTATTATTGGTAGAGATGGGGTCTCACCCTTGCTCAGGCAGTTTTCAAATTCTTGAAGCTCAAGGGATCCATAACCAGCCTGCTTTTATTTTTTTCTTTCTAAATTTATGTTGTTCAAAGCAAATAGAGAAATCCAGAATTATTTTCAGAGAATGAAGCCCTGAATGGGTGAAAGAGTGTTCCTCTACTTTGGAGTTGCTTGATATGAGCTAGCTACATCCCAAAATATTACAGGTGAGATTGCTGATGGAAAAAGTACCTGGCACTCTGAATCATGAACTTCTGTGCCTTCTTAGCCATATGTGGAAGTGGTAGGTGATGGCACAGTCTCAGCCCAGGGGATTCTGGATCTTTACTTTCTGGCTGTAGCTGCTGTCCTGTACCGGACGTAGCAAGGGTCAGTGCCAGAGACTTCCTGCTGGCGGGTAGGGCTGAGCCACATCTCTTCCACTGGCACCTGTGGACTAGCTTGTCACCTAACCCAGTAGGATTCTGAGGGACTGACTTAGGACCTGCACACAGCTAAAGTGACAAGATCTTGAAGACAAAAGCTTTTCTTCTCATTCTTGATTTCTGAATGTAACCTTTCCCCACATGACCAAAAATCAGCTAGTTCTTCTTAGCTTGTCTGTAAAAGGCTCTTACTAAGCTCAAGCTTCCTCTTTCAGCCCCAAGGTTTATGTTAAGAATGATAATGAAAGAAGACTCCAAGTTCAATTCCAACATCAGGTGTTTGAGAAGCCATAGCTCTTGATGTGGTGGCTAGGAATGTGGGAACCGGACTGCAGAGCCATGGGTTGAAGTTTCCTGTGGATAGGTCTGCCGGTAACCCTCAAGCTAGCAGGTGCCCATAACTGTGGCAGTCCTAAAATGAAAACACCTCAAGTTTGTGTAAAATAAAGAGAAACAGTGAGCCTTGTCTGAGTTTTCCACTTACAACCTGTGTGACCCAAGGACAGTCCCCTCCAGCTCTTGCTCTCTGAAATGGCTGTGGTTGTGTCATGCAGCTGGTGCTTCCCAGCTTCCAGATTCTACTGTCTCAGGAACATCCCAAGGAGATACTGGGGGCTCCACACCAGTTACTCTTCAGGTTCTGTGTTCAAAACATTGAGCGTTCTTAAGATCTTGACCTGAAATAAACAGGTAAAATCATTTTGGGAAACAATCTGTAAGTAATTAGTTTTGTCTGCCACTTTTCAAAATGGGCTTCTGTTAATATATCTGTTCATCCCTTACCCTGTTCTCAGCCATCATCCAGTTACTTTTCCTCAGGTCATAGAATTTGGACTTTGAAAAATTTCTCTCTGAGAAATAAGCACACATTTTGCAACTACTCTTTTAGGTTTTGTAATTAAGTTTTTGAGTAGCATTTTTATACAGGAGCGAATGAGATAACTAAGAGTTATTTCAAGAAAGAGAAGTGTATGAGAGAATCAATGGTTTATGCTGTGTGGTTACACACCACAGCTGAGGCTCTGGTGAGTAGCCATTTGTTGGAAGTGTACTTCATTATCGTGAGTGTCCTGACAATGACTCATGTTCTGAGGAAACAAGGACGTGGTAACACTCACAGACATGTGGACAGAGTGATAATTCCATACACATGTGTACTGTGTAATGACCACCGGCAGCAAACAAGCACACCCGTCATCACCCACACTGTACAGCAGGCCCCCAGATTCTGTCCACTGTCCACTGGAAGTTGTGCCCTTTGCCTTACAGCCCCGTTGCTCTCACCCCCAACCCCAGTAACCGCTGTCTACTCTCTGCTTTAATGACTTTGACGTTTTTAGATTCTACATATAAATGAGATCAGAAAGATATTCAGTCCAGACTGTTGCAAGGACAGTGATAAGCACAGGAGACGTGTGAGCACTGAGCTGCTCCGCCTTGCTCTGGCCTCCTGTGCATGCCCTCTGGTGTGACCTGCGATGGAAAAGTGGCTGCAACTTTTGGAAGCCTTTAGCTGCCAAGTTTCCTCTACTGCAGGCTTAAAGTAGATGAGGCTGAGAAAGGAAGGTGGAACTCAGCCAGCTGTTACCTCTATACCAAGACTGTTGTTGCTGCATCTAGTGTAATTAGCAGAATTCTTTGTTAGAGGAGGAAGGAGATTTCACCCCTCATTTCCAGTTTCTGACTGGAGACAGGCCTAATGACTCACACCCGAACCTCTGCTATTTCTTGTCATTCTACATTTTTTAGCAAAACGTATTTTTACTTTTTGGAGATGGTGGACATCTTTGTTTTAGGGATCAGTAATGATACTTTTAGGGAATGTGTTCATGTTCATAACACCAAATTAATCTTTAACCCAAAATCTGTAGAACCTTTTAAAGTGAACAGTTAGATATGGTCTAATTTTGGGTAGGTGGTAGAATTACAGGGATGTCTTCCAGACACCTCAAAAAATTGTTTTTCAGTTGAAGAGGGGTGTGTTCTGGGGGGCCCGCCACAGGCCACCTTCACAGGCGAGTGCTGAACATCCTGCTCACACAGAAGTGATGGTCTGAGTGGCACGAGGAAGGAGGGCAGAGGGCTGCTCTTTGTTTGGAAAAGTGGAGAGCAGAATGGACAGCTCCTGGCTGTTCTGGTCCTCTTCCCTTGCACTCAGCACAAGCAGTAAAGGATGCAGGGCTTCCTTGCAGAGCACTGCATGGCCTGCCACCGCCCCATCAGCAGGCTGTGGTGGTCACAGTGCTAGCATGGAGAAACAGAAGGGCTGGCACACTGTGTCAGTAATCACTTACTGCTTCTCAAATGCCTGGCCCCATGGAAGATGTGAAAGCCACATGATGGATCTTTAAACAGATGGCCTTTAAAGAGCCCTCAGTGATTTTTTGAGCTGTGGCTTTAACCCCCACAGTCAGGTCATAGCTGGGCCATTTTTGGACTCCCAGATTGCTCCCTTTTTAATACTTTTTGCTGATAATTATAGAACTTTTATTTTCCTTTTCCCCTCCCTCCAAGTTTTCTGGATTGGAAATCAGCTACCTTCAAGCCACCCTCCCACTAGCACACAGAGTTGGGTGTCTGCAGGTAAACCACACATCTCTGGTCATTTCCCCACCTGTGAGCAGGCCAACGCCATCAGTGCTGCTGGCCTCTGAAGGCTGGGTTCTCTTGTCTCACCCTCTTGTTGAGCCCTGCGTCCAGCGTTCTGAGAGCCTGTCCTCACCTGCCTTCCTTGGCTTTTGTGGTTTTGAGAATATAAATAGCTCATTTGTGTATTCCTGTTTTCTTCATAAATAAAATGCAAGCCTTCAGGGGCTAAGTCAGTGTTTAGCCACAGCAGGAGAGAAGCACCAAGGCCCATGACTCTCCCCTGTACTGGGCAGGGCAGTTAGTCTGGAAACTGTCCCTCATTTTTGGCTGTGACAGCCCTCTAGCCCTCTGTGTGACTTTTCTTGTAGCTTATAGGAGTCCTTAAAGTCCAAGCATGTGTTCTTCTGGAGGCTGGACACTACTTAGGTTTGAACCCTCCTGCCTTATCTGAAGAACCTTCACTTCCTGTGCCTTTGCCATGCCACCCACACCCTGATAAAAAGAGAAAAAGAGAAGCATAAAAAGTGAGGCTCAGCAGTGGAATGCACTTCAGAGTTGCTCCATGCATGTCAATTATGCTTATGTCATGACTTGGAACATAGAGCATTTATCTCATGCTGAATGCCCTTGTCTGAAAGGAAAGGTAATTAAATCTCATGTCATCATGATTTGAACTCAAAGCAGCAACATAAAACAAAGGCATATACTAAGCTGTAACACACCTGAAACTTAAAACATGCCCTGGTTATGTCTTAGGGACTTGTGCACAATATGTCTTTTAGGCTTCCCACTTGCCTATAATAGAGGGGTAGGTAGGGGTATGTAGGAGTGGGGCCACAGCCATGGCTACAGCCATGTGCCATGGCCGCAGAGCCTTTCTGATGTGCCCTTGTGCCATGCAGGGCTGAACAAAGAGGGAGCAGAGCAGCCTGCAGTGCCAATCTGGGCCAGGGCCTGGCCGTGCTGCTTTGAGAGAGGCCCAGGCAGCCTTCCAGGTGCAGGACAAAGGGGCACTGCGGGTCCTCAGCTGCATGGCCGGGGTGCTGCCCCCTGGGGCAGTGGGAAATAACAGCCTCTTGTTGTGGTAGGGTCGTGACCTTGGCACAAGCCTTCACATACAGCTGGACCGTCCTGGCATCCTATCTTGGGCCTGTGGAGGCAGCCAGCCCAGCTGAACTGAAATGCTCCTTCTTTTCTGTTACACCCCTGTCAACAAGCGGACAGACAAAGGGCGGCACTGTGGTTCATGCAGTGAGCAGAGCTCTCTCCCAGTGGAGAGAGGTGTGGGAGAGCTCTGTACCTACACCCTGTTTTCCCAGGAGGAGGGGAAATTTTATTTTATTTTATTTTAACCCCCTTACTTTGGGGTTACATGTTTTGAAGTGCTACTCAGAGGTTTGTGTTGACTTTGAGGGAAGAATTCCATCAGTGTCACTCCTGTGTACCTCTGGGGGATGTGGCGATATTCCCCACAGCATCACAGACAAGACCATGGTGCCGCTGTCCCCTTCGTGCCACTGTCCCCATAGCGGTCGTTGTGTCATTCATTCCCTGGATTGTCCAACAACCCTGGGTCATGAATTTTCTTGGGGACCTGCGTCTTCTCATTTTGGAGACACAGAAACACATCATCCCAGGCCCACTCCCAGGGCTGTGGTTATCTGGAGGCAGGGTATCTGATGTGCAGATGGTACAGTGATGCCTGATTGGTGGGAACTGATCAGGAGACTCATGGGCACCAGGGGGACCCCATCCCAGACCCAGTCCCAGGGCTGTGGTATATGGAGGCAGGACTGATGTGCAGATGGTACAGTGATCCCCGATTGGTGGGAACTGATCAGGAGACTCATGGGCACCAGGGGGACCCCATTGATGTGGAGTGGAGATGAGGCAGGGGCCTGAGCACCGGGCATCTGTTCTTGTCCTGCCCTAGGTCATGGAGGTCAATGTGTGCTAGAATGGGAGCCGGTACCCCTTTTGCTCAGCTTAGTGGCTTACCCTTCCTGTGTTTTCCATAGAATGAAGAGTGCTCCTTTCAGGCTCACCTCACATTTATTGACATGGCTGTGTCTTGGCTCAAGGAAGATAACTGATGCAATGCTATGCTGGGTGCTGCCACTCTGGGTGCTCCTCCCACCCTCAAAGGGGAGGATTTAAAGATATGTCCGAATACTGAGAGACATCTGCCCAAAAGGAGATCATGGCAAGTGGAAAGTGACGTGGATTTATAGCACATTTTCTAAGCACTGGACACCGTGCTCGAGGAGTGCACGCCTGCCGAGTTGTCAGAAACTCCGCTGCCCAGCGAGATGCAGAGCCCTGCCCAGGGCCACACAACAATGCCCTGGAGCCAGGACCCTGCCGACCCTGTCTGAGCTGTGCCTGTGTGCTTACTTCCTCAGCATGAGCAGTTTGGTGGGTCTTGGTCGATATTAATCGTCTCTCCTCCATGCCGCTGCAATGTGGGACCTTTTGCGATTCCATCAGACTTCGGGGCAGATGCCAAGTCAGAGGCACTCAGGGATGGAAAGCAGGTGCCTGGAGAGTCCTGACCTGAAGCTGTCTAGACTGCGTGGAATTCCTGGACATAGGGTAAAGTTTTTCTTGTGGGGACCTCTTTATAGCCTGCTTGCCCAGCATCGCAGTCACTGAGAATGGCGCTGGTGGGTCCCTGTCACCTCGGGGTCTGATGGCAGACACACTGTCAACATCCTCAGGGCAGCGGCCCTGAAGGGTGTGTGCTCTTACAGGAGACCCAAGTGCTTAAGTAAAAATAAAAACCTTCAAATCATGTGTGGCTTTTAGAAACATTTTCTCAGCACTAAATTCTGAAGACCTAAGACTCTTAGTACCAAATCAAGAGTTTTCTCTGGACTCCTTTTCTCTTTTCCTTGAATGCAAATAAACTTCCCTTGCTGGTTTCTGTTGGGTCCTAATTGTTATGTCAGTAAAAAAGAAAAGGTTCTCCTTTTAAAACAGGACTATGAGAACATTTTTGACAAAAATATCCTTCTAGAATGTTTGCTTATTTAAAAAATACAGTAACAGTGATAACTATGTTGTGGTTTAATGATAACTATGTTATTTAAATTCTAACTTGAAAATATCTTCTTGGCTTATTGAAAATAACGTAGGGCTTTGATGCTGTGGATTTGCTATGATGTTGGATGCAGCTATTGGGATTGTGAGCCACAGACAGCTGACTCACAACCATAATCATTTATTCCCTCATGTAAACAAGTCTGCAGAAGGCAGTGGGATGGGGGCTGCTGCAAGGGCTCCATGAAGACTCTGAGGATTCAGCTTCCTCCTTTCTTTTGGCGTCACCCTCCAGCTCTTAGCATCCAAACTTGAGGTTGCTTCATGGTCCAGGATGGCTGCTGGAGCTCCTGCCATAATGTCTGCATTGCAAGCTGGACCACGGAGGAAGAGCAAAAATCCAAAAGGATATACACCTCTTTCTTCTAAAGACTTTTCCTAGAAGTCCCACCTGACACTTGTGCCACACTCTGATAGCCAGAGCCTTACTGCAAGAGCCCACACCTTGCTGCAGGAGATGCCAGGCTGACCCTTGCTAAGGAAGAAGAGGAGGGCAGGTTCTAAACCAGTGAAGTTCATGCTGCGGTATCAGGACCTGTGTGGCTTCAGGTCTAGCCACTCTTTTTAGTTAAGTCATTCACATTTATGGCATGGCCCAGGTGGTCTATCCAGGAATCATTGCAGCTATTCTGTACAGTTGTCATGAGGGCAGTGGAAAGGGGATTCTTTTTTTAAAAGATTTTTTTTTTTTTAATCTTTGTCACCCTGGGTGGAATGCCGTGGTGTCATAGCTCATAGCAACTGCAAGGTTAAGCTTAAGAAATCCTCTCTTGCCTCAGCCTCCCAGATATCTGGGACTATAGGGGCCCACCACAATGCCGGGCTAGTTTTTTTCTATTTTTAGTAGAGATGGGGTCTTGTTCTTGCTCAGGCTGGTCTGGAACTCCTGAGCTCAGGCAGTTCACCTGCATCAGCCTCCCAGAGTGCTCGGATTACAGGCATGAGTCATGGCTCCTGGCCCATTTCAGCAGATTGACATGAAAAAACACATAATTGGGAAAGATGATTATGAAAAACTCAGAGAGGCAGGGACAGTAATCCCGTGTTTTCTGGATATGCTCACCCTAGATGGTGCTGTGCTTTGAAAAAGACGACCACATCGTGGAAACCAGAGAGTTTTCCCTGTGCGTCCTTTCTGCACAGGAACTTTCCTCTCTCAACATGCCAGAAGTTTCTTTCCCACCCTGTGCCCTTCCAGGGCCACCCCGTCCTGCAGGCCCAGGGGCTTAGACCCAGAAGTGAAATATTAGTTCACTCTAGCTGGGCCACTGGAGAATGAACTGTTGTCTATACTCTTGTTTCTTTAGAAAAAAACTACTTTTTTGTTGCAAGATAAGTCAATTTTGAATGAATTTTGGGTACCAAACTAATTTATAAGTTGGAAGTTGCCTATCTTCACCTTATTAAAAGAATTTCCTTTATATGTCTTTTGAAGAAGAAAATATTCTGAAAAACTATGTTGTACTAATGATTGTCATTATTTTGGGCTAATTTCCTTTATTATAGGAACTGTTAATTGTGCCACTAGTTTGAATTTACTAACTTTCCCTTGAAGAATAAGATATGTCATATATATATACATACATACATATGTGTGCATATGTATATGTATTTTAATTATGCATGAGAGAGGCAAGATAGCTGCTCAGCATCAGCTGCTGGCCTGCTGGCCTTAGGAAGTGTTTTTTCTTTTTTTTATTAGGTGAGAGGTTATATTTTATTTTGCAGGTAGTTTTGCTTCTCTCTAAAAATCATTAGGTCTTTGAAGGACATTTTTCATCTAAGTGAAGCAAAAATAAGAGGTAGTGATAGAAGGTGACATTTAGTTTCCTCATAATACCCTGTGTTGTTCTGGAAAGGATGGCAGATGTGTGACCCCTCCAGGAGGGCACGCATAGGAACAGGCGGGAGGCCCGGTCTGTGTGCGTGTCAGCCCCACCACAGGCATCTCAAAACATCCCTATACAGCTCAGGACTCCGTGACCTTGTCCTGCAGCTTGTTGTTGAGACAACTGTGAAGCAGAAGCCCAGGTACACCATCCATGTGGGCAGTTACCAGAGCAGGTGAGAACAAGGCGTACAGTGCATGGTGCATTCAGGCAGCCCCAGGGTGGGGCATGAAGAAGGTGGGAGTCTGGCAACTGGGTGCAGTGAAAGGTGGTGCATGCTCTGGATTTGGGTGCAGTGGAAGGTGGTATACGCACTGGAGGGCACGCTCTGGATTTTGTACTAGAGAAGCGAGCAGGGACCCCGAGCCTCACTGGGATACCAGCGGGTGTCTCACGCAGATGTCCAGAACCTCTTCAAGTGTGGAGTTGGTCTTTTCTTTCCTCCCACTTCCATGTCTCCAGCAATGCAGGTTCTCATTGAAAATTAGAAAAGCAAATGTGTATAAATGTGCCGTCTCTAATCAGTGCAGCCCTTCTGGTCAGAAGCTGAAGTCACTAAGTTCAAATGCAGCCGCCACTTCCCAGGAGCTCCCTCCACCTCCAAGAGCCCGATACAAGACACGAAACACATGAGGCTACACCTGACCACTGTTGGGGGCACTGAGGAGCACACCCTCTTCCAGCCACTTCACTGCCTCTGGTAATGGGTGAAATCCTGGATCATTTCCATCCAGGTCAGATAAAATGAGCATCCTACTAGACAGTGGCTCTGGTTTTTTGAGGTTGCCCTGCATGTGCCCAGGTTGCCTGAGTTCTGAAAACAACATCCAGCAACTCTCCATAAACTATTGCAAATTAGTCACTGTTTATGTGGGTGAAGAATGTTCAAGATTCATTCTTTAAATCAGTCCGGTGTTTTAATTGTTCAATAAGTCTTCATTGTCAGTAGGTTCTTGGAAACTGGAACTTTGAACAAAATGATGTGTTACAAAGCCAGGTTTTTTTCCTCACTAATGTCATAATGAAATGACATTTAAGGTAAGGAGGTTATTTGAGTTCCTGCTCTATGTTGTGACACTTAGGGTTGCAGTTTCAAGAAGACTGATGAATGGCCAAGAAACACATGAAAAAGTGCTCATCATCCTTAATCATCAGAGAAATGTAAATAAAAACCACCACCACCCTAAGATCTCACCTAACCCCAGTGAGAATGGCCCACATCACAGTCCCACAGCTGCAGGTGCTGGTGTGGATGTGAAGAGAGGGGACACTCATGTACTATTGTGGGACTGCAAATTAATACCGCCTCTTTGGAAAGAAGTATGAAGAATCCTCAAAGAGCTAAAAGTAGACCTTACATTGATCCTGCAGTCCCATTATTAGGCATCTACCCAGAAGAAAAAGATAATTTTACCATAAGGACATTGCACTAGACTGTTTATAGCCCCTCAGTTTATAATCACAAAGATGTAGACTCAACCTAAGTGCCCATGCACCCAGGGGTGGATTAATAAACTGTGGTGTATATGTGTACCATGGAAAACTTACTATCTAGCCATAAAGAAAGATGGAGATCTGTTATCTTTTGTATTTACTTGGATGGATTTGGAGAACACTCTCCTCTTAGGTAGAGTATCTCAAGAATGGAAAAGCAAGCATCGCATGTACTCAGTACTAATCTGAAACCAGTAGATCAACAACTACAGGGCACACAAGAAAAAAGCACAATTCAATTCAAGAAGAGGAGAGGGGTTTGGTAAGTTCCCACATAATGGGTACAATGTAGGGGTATATGGCACACTTCCTGGGTGAAGGACTCAACTACAACTCAGACTTTACAAGTGCAAACAAAGTGTCCTAACTATATATACCCTTCTATTAACCTGAATTTTTTTTTTTTTGAAAGTGGGAGTTTCCAAGAGCCTATGGATGGTGGTCAGTGAGGACTTACAGTGTTGGGGGCAGGGAAGTACACTGCAGGGCAGAGTGTTTCCTTGATGGGTGTCCAGTAAAAGCGGAAACCAGGCCCTCTGTTGCCTCTCTCTGGCTGTCCTTCTGTGGTTGCTGAGGTTTCTGTGTGAGTGTCCTCAGCGCCCAGGTGTTAGTTGGTGACCTGCAGGTAGACGACAGTGCTGGTGGGGAAGGAGGAAGGGGGCTCTGGTTTAGTGTGTAGAAAGAACCTGTCAGCCTTTCTGCTCATGTTTGGGTTTGCCTTAGGGGATATAGGGATCCTTCACTCCTTGTTGAGAAGATCCCTGAACGTTTTATTTCACTTCAATACTCCCTGAGTAAAAAGCCCCAGAAGAAAAGCAAAGACAGAACTTCTAGTGGAGGGAAGCAGATCTGCTCAGTGCTATCTTGAGAGGCCTCAGGGGTGCCTCTTGCTGACGTGTCTCCATGACAGAGCTCACTATTTCTTAGTTAAATTAGGGCCCCTAAGTCCTGGTAATATGTAGGTAGTGTGTTAGGGTAGCTTGTTTGACCCTTCTTTTGTCCAAAGGTGATAATTTTAAATGCACTCCTCATAGGATGGGATTTTTTTACTGGTATTCACTGTAAGAGTTGTAGCTATAGGACTTGCCTTGCGCTATCCTCACATTGGGAGCACTGACGGCAACGCCCAGACTGGATGAGGCTGCAGAGGCCCTGGCGAGTTTGTGGGCACAGGGGATTGCTCTGTGTGGACGAGTTGTGCTCTCCTGCCATGCGCGTGTGTTGTGAGAAGCTGGGAGGCTACAGTGTCTGTGTGGGAAGTTTTTACTGCGACTCTCCCATAAACTTTACCCTCAATATTTTTTAGGACTCTTAAGAATAAGCTGGGTTAATGTTAGAGGTGACAAGAGAGGTTTTCAAGTGTGAGCAAACACACCTGGGATTGGAAGTCACTTTCTGCCAGGTTGAGGGGGAGGGCAATAGTTTTTTGGTAGAATTATTTTCAGAAAAGCAAACTTAGGGCAGAGAAAGTGACAACAGATTTAGCCTCAGATGTTTAGAACCTCCTGGTGAAAACCAGACCTCAGGTTCAGACTCTCTGGAGAGAGCAGAGGCCACATAACTCTCTGGGTGACACGCTCTGTCTCACCTGTCCCTCTCAGGTTCCTGGTCAGGAACTTCATGAAAGAGAGGCTTTTTTTCCAGGCTTCTGTCTCTAACTGGTGTGAGCTTTGAGGGCCTCATAAATAGCCAAAGATGGAGAATTTGGGCCCTGGATGAAGACACAGGAGCAAGAGCCGCAGGAGCACTGAGGCCTGGTGGAGCCTGTGGCCTCAGTCGTGTCACATGCTCCCTGCTCTTCCTTAATCACTGAGGAAGCTTCAGGATGGCCAGAATTGCAAAAGTGTATCTAACCATCATCAACTGCAGTAGTGGCTGTTCTGCACCTGTTTTTTGTTTTGTTTTGTTTTTTGAGATAGAGTCTCACTATTGCAGCCTCAGTAGAGTGCTATGGCATCACAGCTCATAGCAGCCTCAAATTTTTGGGCTTAAGTGATTCTCTTACCTCAGCCTCCCATGTAGCTGGGACTACTGGCACCCACAATGCCCACCTATTTTTCTTTCCTTTTTTTTGTAGTTGTCATTGTTGCTTAGCAGGCCTGGGCCAGGTTCGAACCCACCTGCCTCCGTGTATGTAGCCAGTGCCCTAACCACTGAGCAATGGGCACTGAGACCAGAACCTGTTATCTGTACCTTTTACTTGTGTGTGTGTGTGTGTGTGTGTGTGTGTGTGTGTATGTATGTGTGTGTACTAGAAAGTCTGATAGGAGAAAGCAGAGCATGGCTGGCTACTGCTCTGGGGAGCTGATGGAGGAGGCCCTCCCTGCTCCTGTGCTGCCCTGGTCCTGGCTGAGTGGCTGCCAGCTCTGCTGTCCACAGCACGTTGTCCAGATCCCTTTGGATCTTTGTCACACAGGGGTGTATCCAATTGTATGTCTTCCCCACTGGCACGCTGACTCCCAGGGAGTGGGAGTGGGAACCATGTCCCACTCATCTTTACACCCTGCACCTGGCATCTGAGTGGCCCCCACACCTGGACTGTGCAGTATGCTGCCTCACCTTCGGCAGCCTTCCTGGCACTTCTGTCTCAGGGCTGGCAGCCGGGCTCTGGCACTGATGGAGCCCTGGCATTGCGCATGAGCACCTCCTGTGCCACCTTTCCTGGGGGGCCTCTGAAGGGCCATAGTCAAGGAGGGATATCTCCCAGTGCAGGGTGTTCTCAGAAGTATCTTGCAAACTGTTGTGAAGTTTTAGAGACAAAAAGCTTCCTGCTTCTTTTGGAGTCTTTGGAGTGGATATTTTATCTCCCAAAAGTTAGTATAAGTGTTAGGAAAGTAGGTCCCTTGCCCAGTCTCCTGCCTTATTTATATAATTGGTCATGTTTGCCACTCACATCCTGATTTTTCTGGTTTTAGACCGTATGGGATTTAAAATGTTTAATAAGCATCCAAGCTGGATGATAAGTATGGTGCTTGGCTGGGAAGTCAATTCTTTGCTCTGTTTTCATAACAGGATATCGACCCTCTGCTCTGCTCATGGTGCTCTACTGGCCTGGGAGCTCACAACTCTCACATTTGCTGTGGGCAGCGGCAGGAGGGTACCTGGTGACTGTGTAAGGGGGAATGTCATGACCTTAGTGTCTCAGGAGGACAGGCATCTGCAGCTCTCCCAGGAAGCTGCTGGTTGGGCAGCAGAGTTTTTTTGAGTTTTCTGTGTAAAGGAATCTGTAACATAGGTTTTAAAAAGTATTGTTGGGTGTCTTGACCAACAAACACTCACAGCTGAAGTTCCCAGTGTCTCATTTCCTGGCGGCACTTTTGGTTTTGCTTTGTGATTCAGCATTTCTTAAAAGTATATGAATTTATAGAAGGCTAGGCTCATATATCTGCAAGTCTCAGCTGTGTGAGTTGGTCTGGATGTAAGTAAAAACCAACAGACCTGTGAAGAGAGAGCAGACTCACCGTGCTGCTCCCTGCCTGCGTCAACTGGAAAGAAAACGGGTAACTTTGGGAGATGAGAGTAATGTTTTCTATGGTTGCATAATGGGCAGAAGGCACTTTCGCCCACCTGTGGGAGCTGAGAGGGTGGAGGCCGGTGGCGACTGGCACTGAGAGGAGTCCACAGGCCCCCAGGGAATTGCCTGTGCCCTCCCAGGCTGGCCTCACATGCTGATGTTAGAGATGTGGGCAGAGGGAGTATGACTCAGTCATTTGTAATCAGAAAGAAAAGAACAAACTTTGAGGAAAATCGAGGGGGAAGACCCCCAAAATGGAGATGTTCTTATTCTTAAAAAACTAAAACGTGAATTCATCTTTGGTGACTGTGAGGAGGGCAGCCCTTAATCAGGAAAAGCGCTGGCCACTTACCAGCTGCACAATGATTTGCTGCAGGCAAATTCTAAAATATTTGGTGATGTGAGGCATACCTCCTAGGGAAACAAAATCAGATTGCCTGAAAATAGATGTTTACTTTCTTTCCAGGTGAAAAAAACCCTAAAAACATAGCACACTTTTATCTGGACATTTGTTGTGGAGTTGTGGATGGGCTTTTCTCTTGTTATCTCTAAAACTGAGCTGTGCTCGTTACTATTAAGCGGAGACTGTGCATTTCTATTGCCAGGTGCTGCTAGGGGTGTGGGGGGCAGTTCAGTGCTTTGCTGTTGCTTCCGGGTGTGTGTGTGTGTGAGAGAGAGAGTGGGGCGCCTTTCCCTAATAACTAGTGGTCCTTAAGCTTCCAGAATCTGATGCACACCAAAGACCTTCATCCTGGTCTGTGCTGATACTCCATGTCTCACATCCAGTTATGGGGTTTGCCCATCCCAGAAACCCATCCCTGGGGTCTCAGTTAAAAGCACCTGCTACAAACATAAATGTGTAGAAGTTTCTTCTGAAGTTGTTGCCTAGTCTTCCTTCCTACTACCCCGCTTTCTACTCCATTCCTCTGGATCACCTCGAAATTTTCCCTAAAACTAAATTGACCAGTCTGCGTCCTGCTTGTCTCAGGAGATAGAAGGGTCCCCCACTCCTGCCAGTGACCTTCCTGCCCAGCACATGGTCATTGCCAGAACCGCCATCTTCTTAAGTGTTCACCTCCAGATGTTTGCCAAGGACAGTGCTAGATACAAGAGTGGAAAGATAGGGAAGAAGAAACACGCACAAGTTTCAGGCTTCACAGGAAGCAGCGCAGGCCCAGCTCGGGAGAAATGATGGGAGAAATGTTTCTGCTGTGTCTGTGAACATGTGGTGTGGACATGCAGATCACGACAGCAGTGGGGCCAGACAGTGATGCTGGCTTACCAACTGCCTGGAATAGATTTAGTTTGGAACAACTTCTGTTTTTTGATGAGATTTAAAAAAACCTTAAAACTCAGGGTAAATATGTAGTATAAGCAAGCAGAATATTAATAGAAACCATGAAGATGTAGCAAACTGCTGAGATGTCCAGGGCTCTCTGTTTTGAGTTAGAGACCAGCGTGCACCTTAAGCTGCTATGAGTTTTAGTGTAATGTGCTTCATTTAAAATGATCTTGGTGATTTATAAGTGTGTGAAATAACCACAAAATGCTCACAAAAGAATTATCTAGTTACAGTAGTTTTATTCTCATATATATAGTTATTACTGAATAATGATTAACTGATAGTAATCTGATTGCACACAGAAATGTTTAAGTGGGTCAGTTCCTTCTTAGTAGAAATTGACTCCTCCCTATCACTGAGCCTGAAGCTCCTGCCTGTATTGAGCTTAAGTGTTCGCTCTTCATGGATGACTTCGGGGAGAAGAATTCCTCATCTCCACATGGTAGCTGAAGCACATTCTGTTGGCTGCTGATTGCCATGGATGAGAAATGCAAATATAGTCAAAGATTCCCGGAATCATCCTGAATTTCAAATTTGAACGTGTGGAGACATGATACTTAGTTTCCCGGGAAAAGTCACTGAAACTTCTCTGTAAATACAGCTGAAATTCTGCCTTTGCCTGCATCATTTTAGTTACACGTGGACCCCACTATTCGTGACATCATGCTCCTGTGGAAAAATTAGTCCCCATTTCTAAGGAGCTGACTTTTGACCTTGTGCAGTGTAGTCTGGCCATCCCTATGCACTTGGTAGAAGCAGGACTTTGGGTGTGGTGTGGCCTGGCTTTGCATCTCTTCTCATATGGGCCATCAGGCACCATGAGTGCTCAGGCCCCTGACCTTCCTGTCCTCAGCTGCCCTCTTCTTCCCTTCCTCTAGTTCACCACACATCAACCATAAAGGAACCTCCTTTATTAATGCTGTGCCACCTGTCTTCCCATTTCCATTTTCTCCATTGGGCTTTGCACATCACTCACACGTCCAGGCCCTGCTAGGAACCTTCCCTGGACTTTCCATTGATTGATGGAGCTCCAGCTTCTGACCCCACAGAGCTGGGGAGTGCCTGGGTCTGGGCACAGCTGTGGTCACCCCTGCTCAGCCGCTTGGCTAAGACTTCTATGGCCTTTCTGTTTTCCTGGCCTTGGCAGTTTTCTCAAATCCCCTAACTTTTCTGTCAGAAGCTCTCTGTGCCTCTGGGGTGGCAGTATGGACTCTGCATCTGGACAGTCAGGGTCCCCCAGCATCCCCACAGGAGGGAAGATGATTCTTCATGAGTTTTAGAAGATGCTCCTGAAATATGCTCAAGTGGCAATGAGAGCATATGCCTGAGCTGTAGTATGATGTCCTGGCCCTGGGATTTCTCCTGGGACTGACCAGCACCCATCTCTTTTCCTGGTTGATAGAGTCACAGCCTTGTCCAGAGGAAGGACAACAGACCTCATTATGGTCACAAATTGGGGATTCTCTAGTTTTCTGGTTTATGAACGTATTAAAATGTCTTTAAACTAATAGCTCCTTTTTCGAGTCTTTGGCAAAGGGAAAAGCAGCATCAGTTAATTACTACAAATTTGTCCTTTTTAGATGGCTTTTCAACTTTTAGTTTTGAAATTGGATGATTACTGGGATGTTGGTTGGTTGACACCTGGATTTGTGTTCTATATGCAAATACTTGGGACCAGAAGTTTGGATTTTGGAATATTCACACATATATAAAATGAGTTATCTTGGTGTCAGGTACTCAAACAGTTTCAAATTCTGGAGGATTTTGGATTTCAATTTTCAGATTGGGAGTGTTCCCCACCTAGTACATTTTTGCTGTTTTTTTTCTTGCAGTGCAGGCTCTCTGGAGGCCTCTCGTTTCCTGTCCCTCAGCTGTCTGGAGACAGCCTCGCAGACTTCAAACACCTGAGCTGCATGGACTCTGCCTTCTGTGGGTAGACTCTCCTAAGCTCCTTGGAGACTTCTCTTTGGGAACATGAAAAAGGGATTCATGCAGTTATAGAAAGAAACTGGAGGGCATCCAGTTATAAAATCGCATCTCTGCATTAGTTTCTGTTGTTTCCCATTCATTTTCTATCCATCCTTTTCCGTGAAGTTTGTCCAGAAATTTCAACCTGGTAATTTCAGTTCTGTGTCCTGAACCCTTATCAGTGGTTAAAAATTTACATTGCAAACCTGACTTGGTGGGCACATGTGGGCCAAGGACATTCTACACAGCTGGATCTGAGCACTCAGACTGTGCCTGTGTGTGCCTGTGCATGAGTATGCATGCATGTGTGTGGTGGGGGGATGTAGGGAATGGACCACAGCATTTGATGGTTTAGGGATTTTTTTAAAAAGTAGACATCTTTCCATGGTGTGTCTACAGGAAGGGGCTGTTAATGGGGTGTAGCCCTGGGGGCCTGGGGGCCTGTGTGCCTGGGCTAGAGCCAGGCCCTTGCTTCTAGATGCCTTTAGTCCAGTGACATTATCCTGCTCAGCTTCAGCATGTTCTTTTGTAAAGATGGGCACAGTGATTCCTTCCAAAAGTGAGGGAAAGAATAAAAAAGCTGACACAGTCTGCCCATTTGCCCAGCACAGAAGCCTCAGTTGGAGCCAGTTTCCATCACCTTTGAACAGACTGAAGAGCAGAAGTGTGTAGAGGAAGAACAGAGGGGACAGGTGTTATGTCTGCTCTGTGCTGTGTCCTGGGCAGCAGCACCATCAGTTAGACTGCCCTGAGAGAGTGCACGGCTCTGGGGGGCCTGCAGCTATGGTTCCCTCTCAGGGTTGCCAGCTGAACCCATGGCCAGGCGTTTGGGTGGTGTCTGCAGCTCGTCTGCTCTGTCCATGGGGTTTCTCTGAGTGGATGTGAGCACGTGGCCTGTAGTATCCTGTGCCATGGGCCCAGGGAGATGTGGCCTGGCAGGCCCTTCCTGGCCACGGTGATGCCTCTCCTGGCAGCTTGCCCGCCACATGGCTTTATGTTACCTTGGAACTCATCTAACTCAAACCTTGATGGATTCTTATGTCAAGGATCTGTCTTGTCTGTATAGGTCTTTTGTTTTACCTACTATTAATTACAACTCTTACTGTAAAGTGTATGGACCAGTCAGAGTAGCCAGTTGTTATCTAAAAATTAGTTGCTTTTGTAATGTTATTATGAAATCGTATAAATCCATGTAATTATCATTTTAGTGCTTCTTTTGTATTATCTCATTTTCTTCTAAAAACACTATATGGGCCAGTTCTGGTGGCTCGCACCTGTAATCCTAGCACTCAGGGAGGCTGAGGCAAGTGCTGTCCCCCACCGTGGCCTTGCTTGTGCTCAGGAGTTTGAGACCAGCCTGGGCAAGAGTGAGACCCCCATCTCTACTAAAAACAGTAAAATTAGCTGGGCGTTGTGGCAGTCCCAGCTACTAGGGAGGCTGAGGCAAGAGGATTGCTTGAGAGTTTGAGGTGGCTATGAGTTGTGATGCTATGGCAGTTTTACTCTAGTCTTACAGAGTAAGACTGTCTGAAAAAAGCAAATAAACAACTCTATAAAATAGGCAGGGCATATGCTCTCAGTCCAAGGTTGCAGTGGCAATGTGAGGTGCAGAGGGGCCATCTGACTCGCAACACCGGGTGTGGGTTGGGTTGTCAGGCTGCCATGTGTTTGGTGTCTTCTTCTGTTGCTGAGACCTCCAGGATGAACACGGCCTTCCAGATGCTTAGAATCTAGTTAGTAGCACATGTATTAGAAGGAATAGGACTTAAGTAAGTTGTAACAATAATAAGTTTCCGAGATCAGACGAGATCGGCCGCGTTCAGGGTGGTATGGCCGTAGACAATAGTAAGTTTCATTAGAGTTCCAAAAATAAATTAGTTTGGTCCCTCAGATATTTAGAGGAACATATCCCCACTTTAAACTGAGAAAATAAATTTTAAGAAAGATTGCTATTTGCTCAAAGATAACATAGTTAGATTGAGGCTAGATTGTTTGACTGTGGGTGTGGTTTCTATTTATTTATTCACATACTGGGTAGTTTGGTGTTCTGGCACACACTGAGGGCAACTTGAGTCACCAAAGTGGGGCGCTGTCCCCCACCATGGCCTTGCTGAGTTGAAAGTGGTGTGCTGCCCCTCCTTACCCTCTGTGGCCTTGCTGGTGGAGTTTTGTGGTTGGATTTCAGGCTTTGCTTTCATCTTTCTTTGAGGACCCCTCAGTTCCATTATGAGGCTGGACTTTTTGAATGTCATGGTCAGAGTGCGGAGAATTCAGCCTGTGCTATTGTCACAGGGTACCCAACACCTACTGCCTCTTGCCTGCCGTAGTCCTCCTCTCCGCTCCCCTCCCAGGACTCACGCCTCAGCCCCTCTCTGACCAGGGCTGCCATGGCCCACTGACCCCTCCTCCCAGCCCACACCCCTCAGCGGCCCCTGACCTGCAGGACCGAGCGCGTGTTCTGGAGTGTGTCTCCACTTGCTTTAGTCCCTTGGTCCTCCCTCCTGGGCCATGTCAGCTGGCTTAGCCTTGCCCCAGTGCACTGCCCTCTCTGCTATCTCCCTTTGCTTCATGACAGTCTCTCTGCTTGGAGTTCTAGCCCTCTTTCTCCCACCCTCTCCCTTTCATCCCTCCAGTCATAATCCATGCAGACTTGGATTAATAGCCAGCCCCTCCAGGAAGCCTTCCTCCCCCTCCCACCCTCCTCACTGTTAGTTACCTCTAGTCCTCCCCCCAGGGGGCTGTCCTATCTGTGTGACAGCCCTCACTGATAGGATGGGTTTGTAGCTGTCAGTTTCTTCCCACCCCCAAAATGACTCCAGACTTCTCTGGGAGCAGGACCGCATCCTTCGTGTTGCCCCCACTGATGGGCCCTGCCAAGGATTCAATAACCAGGTGGGTCAGGGATGGCTAGGTGGAGAGATGGCTACAAGATTATCTTTCAAATACCTATTTCTTGTTAGCTCGGGACAAATAATTTCATGTTACACTTACTTTTATTGTGTTTAATCCTAGGGTAAATTTAAGTTAAGAGCATGCAGTAGGGAAAAAGTGAAGTTCTGTGGGGATCACCGTGCAGTGAGTTCCTATGGACCTGCCTACCAATTCATGTCTGACCAGGATAAATCACAACTGTTTGCCCAAATCCCTCAACATGTGCCTTCTGGGTGCTGTAAACCTCCTTCTGCCCAGGCCTGATGGCACTCGAGCTTTGCTGCCCACATGGGCGATTGGGGTGTCCTCATCCTTTGGTTCTGCTGCCTGATGAAATGTTAGATGATGAGGACAGTGCTTGTCTTGCACACATCAGCCTTGACAAATGCGGCAGCATTATAGAAAAAAGGCGATGGCAGACAAGGCCCTTCCCTGCTTGAATAAGAATGAGCCACGTGCCTGTCTGGCCCTGTTGCCGCTGGTCAAATGCACATGGCTTGATTTCCATGGCACCCAGACGGCTGGAGCACCTGACATCCACCTGTCTGGTCAGTGCATCAGCTTTGCTAAACCAAAGCAGGAACTCTTTCTGATTTATCAGGAACAGATCTGTTACCAGCTCTCTTTCTTCCAGCATGAATACTATAAGCTATATTAATTTACTATTGTGCCCTTTCTGGGTTTTGTTTTTTAAAGGGGTCATTTTGAGGCCTTTAATATTAAGGTGAAAAGAGAAGAGAAGTAGGCCGTGCCTGCCACTGGGTGTGCAGCCAGTTCCAGGAGGACGGTGTCCACATCTACTGTGCTTTATGGGACAAGAGGGTCATTTTGATGATTAGTTATTTTGGCAACATAACTTCTGCCCCAGATTTGATTAAGCCTCCACACAGACTTCCTCTTCCAAGAGATTATCTTTTGAAAGTGCATTTGGTTCCCTCCCTCTTTCAAGCTCATTAGGAAAATTAAAGCATTTAATTTTAGTGATGTATTTTACTGATGCAGACAACTGCTTTCCCGAGCTTTCTCCAAATGTAAGCACAATTGCTACATCAACCAAAATATCTGTTACGTAACACAAACTGGTGTTATGTGGAGATAGGTGGTTCCTGGTAATCTGTTATAGAAAATAAGCTTGTTGGAAGAAAAATATGTCAACATTGAACCCAGCTAGGGCAAAAGATTAAATGGGGAACTGAAAGTTAGCTAATCTCAGCAGACTTACTTCCTCTTAAATGAACCTGTCCATCAAACCCTCAGATTTCCCCTACTTTTTCCCTTAAAGTAACAGATCAAAAATATTTGTAATGCACAATCTAGCTAATGTCAAACAGCTGAAGAATTGGAGTGAATGACGGTTGGAAGTATGGCACAGTCTTTGAAATTAAAGTTAATGTCACCTCAGAATTGAAGAAAAGTACCTAATAAATCAGGGATGTTGACTCTTCTGGCTTCTCTATACCACATTGGAAGGAGAAGAGTCATCTTGGGTCACACATTAAATGGACAAACACTAACAAAAGCTGATGAACAAAAAAATGGTTTATGCATAATTTTCATGATATACTTCATCAGAGTTAATCAAAAAAGTTCCCACATAATAATCCTAATTATGCAGCAGCCCATTCAGAGAGTCTTTTAAAATCGTCTAGCAGGTCCCAAGCTTGTGATCACTAATATAGACAGAATTGAATCATATAAAAAACATACATATCTAAGTAAGGAGGCATCTTTAGGGTTTTTAAAATATTTTTATTATGAAAATAAAAGTGGGTAACATGAAACAAGTGGGATATCAGACATTGTATTTGAGAAACTAATGCAGCAATGTCTGGTTGGGAAGAAGTTGGAACTCTCAGTGAGTTCTTGAGGAGCTCATCAGATATTTTGGCTCTAATTTTACTCTTAATGTGCTTCATTTTTGAATATAGTTGCTCATGAATGCAGGTGCTGCCAAAAAGCATTGATATGAATAAGATGCAATTGTGACGTGAGGGATATTTGTCTCTGGGCAGATAGGACCTACAAAAGTCCAGTAAAGAGACATGATCAGTTTTTGAGTTGAAGGTCAGATTGCAGTTCTGTGTATCCATTTGAAAGTTGGCAAATAAGAGATTTATTTCATAGTAGGGCTGAGTACATTGGATACTTTTTCTTCCATTCTTGAGATACTTTGCTAAGAAGAATATGTTCCAGCTCCGTCCATGTAAACATGAAGGAGGTAAAGTCTCCATCTTTCTTTAAGGCTGCATAATATTCCATGGTGTACATATACCACAATTTATTGATCCATTCGTAGGTCGATGGGCACTTGGGCTTCTTCCATGACCTAGCAATTATGAATTGGGCTGCAATAAACATTCTGGTACAAATATCTTTGTTGTAGTGTGATTTGGGGTCTTCTGGATATATAGCTAGTAGAGGATCTACTATATCCTAGTAGAGGATCCTATTATAGGATCAAATGGCAGGTCTATTTTTTGTTCTCTAAGTATGAAAGCTATAACCCAATTATAGCCCAAGAATATGGAGAAAGGAGAGAGGGAGGGGAGGGAAGGGGGGAATATGGGTGGAGGGAGAGTGATTGGTGGGACCACACCTATGGCTCATCTTACAAGGGTATATGTGAATCTTTCTAAACGTAGAAAATATATCTCTTAACACAATAACTAAGAAAATGACTTGAAGGCTGTGTTAACCAGTTTGATGAGAATATTTCAGATTGTATATAGAACCAGCACACTGTATCCAATGACTGCACTAATGTACATAGCTATGATTTAATAAAAAAAAGGAAACAAAGACATTTATTTCACAAATGCACCAAAATATTATTTTCCCAGAAATCTTGAAATCTGTTTTCAAATTCTTGTATCAAATTGAAAAGCAAGGCTGCATATCTTTTGCTGCTCATGGGACTGTGTTTAGCCAACATGTTTAATTGTATAAAATTGTTTGCCTTTGTTTGAATTTGCCATTTCAAGTGCTGCTGTGATCTGAAGCACTGTATAGATAGGTAGGTTTTCACCTTGAATGTGCATGTTTAACTCACTCAAATTAACAGGTAAATTCACTAAAAAATGCTAAATCTGCAAGTCAGTTTTTATCATCCAGTTCTGGCGCATATTTGGTTTTTGATACCATAAATGACTTGATAACATCTTAGAAATCATAAAATCCTTTTAACATTTAGCCTCAACTTAGCCATCTCACTTCTGGAAAGTAAATGATGTCACTGTAGTCAGAATCAGTGCTTTTCAGGAATTCCTGGAATTGCGGATGATTCAATCCCTTGGTCCTTATGAAATTCACAGTCTTGATGATGGTTTGCGTGATGTGTTATCCATTTTTAAAGTTTTTATATGTAAGTTTTCTTGATGTACTATGTAATGATACTTCATCAAATATGAGTTTTAGGTGGCAATTGCATTGTCTTCTATTAATTTTACAAGTCCCTTCTTTTACCTACCATCCCTGGGGCACCTCAGTAACTATACCAAATATGTTGGCAATGGGCAAAGAAAATCACGCTAACATATTTTTAAATCTCTTGATTTAGTTGTGTTTTTTAATGGCACTAAAAAAGCCATTTCTTCAGTGACATCATATTTGTCATCAACACCTCTAATAAAAATGGCAAGTTGAGCCATATTTGTAGCATCGGTGCTGACATCCATCACCAGAGCATAAAATTTTAAATTAGTAGCTTTATTCTCCAAACTTCTTTTGATAGATTTTCCAGTTTTTTCAATTCAACTGTCTGTCATCTGGTGAGACAAACTGATTTTAGAAATATTCCCCTTTTATTCCGGGGATCCTATTCCTAGGTTGCCATGTTTTGCATAGATTGCTTAATAAACTCAACATCAATAATTTTATTTTTTTGCTATTAAATATACTACCATATAACTAGCTTTTACAGAATCTGTCTGACTTGTAACTTTCTTTAAATATTTATTTTTATTTTTT
>CAUYQV010075030.1:0-88318 GCA_963574575.1 Galagoides demidoff
TATGTATTTATTTTAGACCCTACAACTCTACCAAATTAGTTTATTAGTTTTAAAATTTGGGGAATGGATTCTTTAAGGTTTCTTTCACATAGGGTCATATCATCTGCAGAGACAATTTTGCTTCTTCATTTCCTCTTTAGATGTCTTTTATTTCTTTATCTTGCCTGATTGTTCTGACTGTACTTCTAGTACTATATTGGGTGATAGTAGACACCCTTTCTTGTTCCTTATCTTAGAGAAAATGTTTTCAGCTTTTCACAATTAAGTGCAATATTAGCTGTGGTCTTGTCGTATATGGCCTTTATTATGTTTAGATACATTCCTTCTACATCTAATTTAATAAGGATTTTTTATCAGTCTTTAAAAGTGTTGGATTTTTCAAATGCTTTTTCTGAATCTATTGTAAGGATGACTTTTTCATTTTGTTAATGTGGTATATCACATTTAGTAATTGCTTATGTTGAGCCATCCTTGCATCCCAGGGTTAAATCCCACTTGGTCCTGGTGTATAATCCCTTTAGTGTGCTTAAATTCAGTTCACTAGTATTTTTTAAGGATATTTGCATCTATGTTCATCAGGAATAATGGTCTAAAATTTTCTTTTTTCATGGTATCCTTGTCTAGCTTTTGTATCAGGGTAATGCCAGCCTCGTAAGATGGGTTTCAACGTATTTACTCCTCTTCAATTTTTTGTAAGAGTTTGAGAAGGACTAGAATTAATTCTTCTTTAAATGTTTGATAAAATTTCTACAATGAAGCCATTACACTTGTTTGATTGAAAGATTTTAACTTACTGATTCAATCTCCTTGCTTATTATTGATATGTTCAGAGTTTCAATTTCTACATGATTAAATCTGACCTTATTTTTCCCATGTTCAACATCCTTCATTTAGCAAATAAACCATAAATGATTACACCTAAACTCTTGTGGTTGGTATTTAAACTTCTCTAGTCTGTGATTCGTACCCTGCTTTCCAGCCTTATTTTCTGCTGTAATGTCCACACATCCCCCCATCCAACCTTACCCTTAATATCCCTATTCTAACTGCAGGTGTCTGAACATTTCTTCCATTCTACTGCCTCCATGTACAGTAAAAAGAGCTCGATATTTTGGGTGGGAAGATTCAGGTCTTAGTCCATCATTTACTTTGACTTGGGACAACTCATTTTCTCTCTCTTGTCCTTGATTTTATTATCTGTAAATAGGAAACTAAGTAGCATGCTTACCTTACAGGGAAGCTGTCGGGATTAAATAAGAAATGAGGTGAAATCACATTTTAAACTGCAAATTAGCATGTAAATGATAGTTAATAAAGACCTGGCCATTCTTCTCATGTAGGTAACTTCCCTACTTTCATTTTGATATCTCCAAAATCTCACACTAATATATGCTCACTTGATTTGAAACATTCCACATTTTAGGCTTTAACATTTACAAAATGTATCATTAAAGGTTTCTGCAATATAAGGCTGTAGAGAACAATAGAATTCTCATTCTCTTCCAAATAAACCTGAAAATCAAAAGCCTATAGATAAGAAAGTCCATTTCTTTCTTTTTTTTTTTTTTTTTTGAGACAGAGCCTCAAGCTATCTCCCTGGGTAGAGTGCCTTTGGCATCACAGCTCACTGCAACCTCCAACTCCTGGGCTCAAGCGAGTCTCCTGCATCAGCCTCCCAAGTAGCTGGGACCACAGGCTCCCACCATGGTGCCAGGCTATTTTTTGGTTGCAGCCATCATTGTTGTTTTGGCAAGCCGGGGCTGGATTCGAACCGCCACCTTAGGTGTATGTGGCTGGCGCCTTAGCCAGTTGAGCCACAGGCGTTGAGCCAAGAAAGTCTATTTCAATAACAAAGACTCTGTTTTCAAAAAATAATTATGTTAAAGGAATTAACATTATAATGGCAGTCGTGATAAGTAAAATACTTCAAAAGTCAATGGCTGCTTTGTAAAAGTTTTCACATTCTTAGCATTCATAATATCTGCATCAAGTTATAGCATTCCTGGCTCAGCACCTGTGGCTCAAGTGGCTAAGGCGCCAGCCACATACACCTAAATCCAGCCCGGGCCCACCAAACAACAATGATGGCTTCAGCCAAAAAATAGCTGGGCGTTGTGGCGGGCGCCTGTGGTCCCAGCTACTTGGGAGGCGGAGGCAGGAGATTCGCTTGAGCCCAGGAGTTAGAGGTTGCTGTGAGCTGTGATGCCACCTCACTCTACCCAGGGGGACAGCTTGAGGCTCTGTCTCAAAAAAAAAAAAAAGTTTTAGCATTCCTAACATCCATAAAGAGGCTTTTGAGATGCATTTTTAAACCAAAGTGTGGAAAATAGAAAGAAAAAAAGAAAATAAACAAAGAAGCTTCCTCTGTTCATTCTTAATTGAATCACTGCATTTCCTTTATGATTGCCCTTCCTTTCTTCCCAGTTGATGATGTTGGAGAAGGAATGAATCAGAGAATGTAGATTTCGAAAGCTAAAAGTTTCCTTACAGATCATCAACTGTAAACTCCTTATTTTGCAAATGAAAAAAAAAAAAAAAGAACAATTGAGGCCTAAAGATGATATGGGAATGACCTGGTAGCTTAAAATCTAATAATGGGAGATTTACTTTTGGTGAAAGGATTTGACAATTATCTTCAGATATACATTCCTTATACAAGCAGACACTACTGCTTCTGTTTCTTATAATGGTATCTTTATTTCCAAGGGAGTCTCTCCAATGTGACAGGAAGTGGTTTCCTAAAGCTATGAGTAATAGCCTTTGTCAGGCTGTGCAACTAGGATGCATGGAACAATACCCTAGTGCCCTCAGAAAGTTAATGAGCCTTCAAGGCTACTAATTTACTAGGAGGGAGTAGTTTAGAATTCAAGATTAGATTCTTCTTTATTATATCAGTATCCTTTTATTTTGTTAACCTAATGCCCCTAACATTTCCCACCATTATACTTCTTTCCTTCCCTTATACCCACAGTTTTTAATAAGTAGCGTAGGCCTACCACCCCCTTTAACTTCAACTCTCACTGCTTAATCTGCTTTTTGGCTGCTTTCCATATGTCAATACTCTGCATGTCAGGGACTTTCCTTTCAGATAAATTCAAATGTCTTTTCTTAATCTTCTCCTGCTTGATTCCTTTGTCATATTGAACAAGTTAAACTATGGTTCTTCTTGAAATTCTTTCATTTTTTGACTTCTATAATCCTGAACAATAAACCTTCTGACCACCACTTCAATTACACTTCATCTTCTTGTCCCTTTTCTGTGGGTATTCTTGTAACTCACTGGTTTTCTCCTCTCTTGGCAAATTAACCTATGTTGATGCCTGCAATGGTCATGTCAATGTTAATGGTCCCTAGCTCTTGGTCTTCACTGCAGATTCCTCAAGAATATTCTAATCTTGTAATTAGATCCCTTGGCATAGTCAACTTATGTTTAAAATCAAACTCATCATCACAAGGATTAAATTGTGCTCTTTTCCAATACACCATTAAAGAAAACTACCAGTTCCTAACTTTTATACTATAGTCATCTTTGTTCCTGATTTAGAAATGTATTTGAACAAAGAATTATAAAAGTAGTTATTCTTTGTTTTCTTAGTGAATGTCTTTATTTCTATGCCTTTTGTCATCACCTGAATCTATTTACCCATCAACCATCTACCATCCATCCACTCACCATCCTCCCCTGGTTAATCTTCTTTCAGACAAACCTACTAATAAATGGTCTATACCAAAAACCCTCAGCACCAATTTTCACCCAAGTACATTAACTGTTCCAGAGTATATTAAACAGTTCCATCTGATTGAACTGCCAGTTCTCATCTGCTTTTTAACTTGTCTTCACTCTAAAGTAAGCGTCACTTACCCAACACTGTGCTCTGTTACAAAAGGATAGGGTCGGCACAGCCTAACCAGCTGCACTGTATCTTTTCTTTTTACTTGGGCTGGGAACAACTCCATGAGGAACAAGGAAGGTGTAGAGAAGCTTCTCATCACGATGACAGTTTATTTAATAATGTCGTGGTGACAAGGTTATCCTCTCTCTTCAGAAGAATTACTTCATAATCTCCAGTCGTCATTTCTAGATTTTGCCAGAGTTACTTCCCTTCATGCAACACAGCTTCCAGTATAAAGCACTTGGCTGCTATCCTTAGTGGGGCCGGCTTCTGTGCCAGATGGATGTATCATTTTGTGTACTTACAGCTGCAGTCTCTTTTAAAAGCCAAGTGTGGATAATCATCTCAGGGAATAGGCATCTGCGTTGTAACCCTTCGAGAATGTTAGCAATCTGTTATTTTCTTTTTTTGTTTGCAGTTTTTTGTCCAGGGCCAGGTTTGAACCCACCACTTCCTGTATATGGGGCCGATGCCCTACTCCTTGAGCCACAGGTGCTGCCTGGCAATCTGTTATTTTCTCCATAATTGTTTAAGTTGTTTCATAAGTTTACTGATTCGTTGACTTCATTTGACCAATGGTGTTGAGCTATCTATTGCTGTTGGATGCCAGGTACTTCAATTGTGAAAATAAAATGTTAAATATAATAGATATGGACTCTTACTTCCTAGAGTGGGAAAGACAGATACTGAACAAGCAATGACAAAGAATGTGGAGCAGTGTCATGACAAAGGAAGTACGGAGTTCTGTGGAAGCAGGTGTTATTCATATTACCATCTCAGATCCACTACATGTTGGCAGTGAGATTATAATAAAGTTGCTTAACCTCTCAAAGGCTCATTTCCTCAGATGTAAAATCGTGGCCAATAATAATACCTTCTGTATAGATTTGTAACTAGGATTAAATTTTTTTAAAAGTATTTAGTACAGTAATTGGCACATAGTAAATTCTCAATATATGTTAACTGTAATAATAAAATAACATTAATTTTATGTTGCAAACCATTTTATTGCATTGATTTGAACTTCTAAAACTTGATTATTTTTTCTTAATTCTCACCATATACTGTATTTTTCACTTTTGACACAATGCTTATAAAATTATGTTTGCCTACATACTCAATGCCTCAGGATTCTTTTATTCAACAAATATTTGAATATGGACTAGACCTTGTGTCAGGCATTGATAATAAAATGCTGAGCACAAAAAATGAAATCTTTTCCCTGAGAGAGCTTACAGTCTACAGAGACAGATGGGCATTAAACAAACCATCACAGGAAAACGTGCAAGATTACAAATGGCCTCATTGTATGCATACATACACTTAAAGAAAAAAAAAATAGTACTGAATCAGAGCAAAGGCAAACAAGAATTTGAGCTATGAACTAGATAAACTAGTCCTAATATTGTGGAAACATTATACTTCTTCCTAAAGCCCCAGAATTCAGAGGTCCTCAAACTACGGCCTGCGGGCCATATGCAGCCCACCGAGGACATTTATCTGGCCCGCTGGGCATTTTTGCTGCCGCTGCCTGTCCTGCTTAGCAGCTAACTCGTCCCCGGGGCCTGCAGTCTGGCCCTCCAACGGTCTGAGGGACGGTGAACTGGCCCCCTGTTTAAAAAGTTTGAGGATCCCTGCCCCAGATCATAAAATAAGCAAAGAATAAAAATTATTATTATTATTTTTTTAAACAGAGTCTCACTTTGTCACTCTGGGTACAGTGCCATGACATCATAGCTCACAGCAACCTCAAACTCTTGTACTCAGGCAATCCTCTGGCACCAGCTTCCCGAGTAGCCCAGACTACAGGCACCCTCCACAACACTCAGCTATTTTTAGATATAGGGTTCTTCCTCTTACTCAGGCTGATCTTAAACTCCTGAGCTCAAGCAATCCACCTGCTTCTGCCCCCCAGAGTGCCAGGATTATGGGCATGAACTACTGAGCCTGGCTGGAATAAAGATTAATTTTAAAACCTAGAATGTGTGTTTCTACTAACCACCTTCTCCCTTGCTCTATGAGGTAGCTGAAAAAAAAAATGCTATTCATTACAATTTTATAATGGGCCACATTATACAAATGGTAATTTAAATATAATCATATTTAGAATGCTAATTACACTAAAACTATTAGCTCTTAGAAATATACTATTTTATTTCACTCTAGCAGTGCAAACCACAGCATATGTATTTGTTTTACCAGTGAAGAAAACAGGCATATTGATGAATACACTGATGCTTCATTTAATTTGTTCCTGGGCCCTAGTACAAAGTGCTTAAAGTTGTGCTTAAAACTCAGCTTCTTTATTAGCAAAGTAAGGTTAATGCTAGTATCGATCTCAAATGCTTAGAAGAGAAGGTAGTACGTACATTGGGAGACCAAATAATACTAGTGATAGCTACCGACTCTAAGTTTAAATAAAGAAACGAATGAGCTATTTGAACGAGTTGGGGTGTGATTCAGTGTGATCAGTCTTCCTGATTCGCCGGGGACGCAAGGGTTTCCCCTGAGGCAGGACTTTTCTGAACCAATAATGAAGTGAATCAAGGATAATAATAAATGGAATCTAGGGCCTCTGAGGGTCATAAATTTTACTTCTTGAATTATAATTGGTTAGCACTGCCTTGGTGTTTTCCAAATTCCAAAAGCAGAAAACCAGAGGGTAATGAATGACTCCTCAAGCACAGCTGGGTTACTGAGAAAGTGGCTTTTCTCTACCACTTCCCCAAACAGGTACAAGGCCAGAATTTAGCAGCTGTGCTTTAACAAGTACTTAAATTATAATACTGTTGAGAGGACAGTTGAAGGTGAGAGAAAGACCGCTGGTCTTTAGATATGTGCTAAGGGCATCACAGAAAGAGAAACAGCTCTTTTAATAAACTGAATGCCTAAATTCTGATGTTTTTGCTTTCTTCTTATTCTTCCCATGGAAAGTCTACATATTCTCTGAATGTCTTGCTTACCTTGTAAAACTTGAACCTTACTATGTGTCTAATAAAAGTAAGGTCCTCGACAAAAACATTGCTAAATATTTTTTAAGGCCAAAGAGGTTTTTTTGTACTCTCTTTTTTCTTCCTTGCATATCAGTACCTCTTGCAAATTACAGATATATTTAACAAAAATTGGCAAGTTCCTAGTCTGCTGTCACAACTGGTGAATTTCCAGGTTGGCATTTATTTGATCTAACAACATTATGTACCCTTTACAAATCTAGCTTTGGGACATGACATGGCCAATTTCCTTAACTCACACTTCACTATGGATAAAGTGATTGCCAATTGTTGTGATGTTGATATGGAAAAGACAGTTCCTGTATTTAGCAACTGTTCGAGCAAAGCATTCTCCAGCTGTCGAGAAGTCACAATCCGTAGTCTTAAATAGATAGATCTGTCATCAGTCTTATTAGCTTCAGGTTATTTGTGTCATCTGATGGGTGTAAGGAATTGGTGTGGGCAAATGTTTTTCTTTAATGTATTTCCCAAAAGACAGACAAGTTTGTTCCAGAAATTCAGAATCTGCCAATACTTCTGTATTTTAAATATGTAGTTTATTTATTATATTTTCATTTCTCATACCAGAGTCCCCCTGAGACTATCAGACAGGTACCGAGGTCTGTTGCCCTGTGTCAGTCCCTGAGCACATGGCTTTGTGGAGAGCTGCAGGAGAGGAAGGGGCAAGCCTTAAACTTTTGGGGGAAGTGGGAAACCATAACTGAGAGTCTATTCCATCCAACTGAGAGACTGACTGAATGATTAATGCATATGCAGACAACTTAATAAATTTGAGGCAGTTTGCACTGTAAACACAGATATGCTAACTTGCAACAGTTGTAGAAACAAAGTGGAAAGAGAGGGAAAATCTATATGAAGAGATTCTACACAGAGAAATATCCAAGAAAAGATACAAACTTCACCTCTGGAGCTTCATGGTTCACAAGGGAAAAAGAGAAAACGTGACAGTTAGGTTATTTTACTTCAATTGTGTGGAACAATGACTCCCAAATTAGTGCTTCCTAAGTAAGGTTAAGGACAAGTAGCAAGACCTGGGAGCCTCTTGGCAAAGCAGCTCCACGTTCATCTGTTTTGTACATTGGGCTGACCTACAGGCTTTACTGACGATAGTCTATATACCTTTGTTTTTATATTATTATTGTTCTGTTTTAGATTTGGTAAATAACTCTGTAATTTGAAGAACTGTATAGCTCCAAAGTAGAAACAATATTCTTTTCTTGACTCACAGTTCTAAGTCTTAAACTATAGAATAAACAAATACATACTGTTTCAGAACTGCCAAGGCATATATGGTAACTTACGTCTATTTCCAAAATTGTCCCTCAGTAGAAGTCCGTGGCAAAACATTAAAGTGTGGTTTTCTAAGACAATTCCAAATGGGGCTGTATTGATATAAGTATGTAGTTGCTAGAGATCAAATTATAGCTTATAGATTTAGAAGATTAATTAGAATAAAATTTTATTAATATATTATTTTGTTAGTTTATTAGGATGACTAATGTAACGTTAAGATTTGTTTTCTCAATGTACTAATTTTTGAAGGATAATTCATGGGACAAAATCCAAAATCTGCAAAAAGTATGCTGCAAAGTAAGTCTACCTATCTGCACTGTCTTTTAAGCTTTCTTGACAAAATCATTCTTACTAGTTACTCATGAATCCTTCTGGACGCATAAAAGGAAACATTTGATATGTCTTCTTGAGAATAGGTGTATATAAAATAACTAACATAGTGCTAGTTGAGTATTTTAGGAGTTCAAAAGGAAGAGGGACGGGCAGCACCTGTGGCTCAAAAGGAAGAGGGACATTTTGGCTGACTTGCCTATGGAAGGCCTGACAGAAAAGGTGGTATTTGAGCTAATCTTGCAGCATGTGAAAGTTATTAGGCTTTTATGGTACATGCAACATTTAAATTCTTTCCTTTATGTGTTCAGAAGTTTTGAAAAGTAAGGCATCAGATACAGACCAATATATATCTAAATGTCAGTTATATACCTGATGAATCAATTGGGGAAGACAGCTTCACCTCTGGCAACACAGCTTGCACACACTCTTCCCTCCTATTCCCTTCCCCAGTTTGGTTTCAGGACAGCTAAAGTTTAGGTATACAGAGCTTTATACAAATAAAGCTTCTCGTGAGTCCAAGGCAGAGGAACAAAGAAAAAGAGGGTGGGATTCCCTAATACTTTACCTAGTTGAGAACGTGGATCAATAGATGTTACACATTACTATGTAAGTCAGTTTTCATCTGTCGTTGACCGTGAGAAAGAGGCAGAGCAAGAGGCCATGAATGTTACTCAGATGGTGCCCTCCTTCATGCAAACAGGAGATGAACAGAAAGGAGGTTCTTTATCCTCATTCAAAAAAAACATGCAGGAAATCTGCAGAACTCCATAAAGGAGCTGCATTCTCTCAGGTCAAAGGCAGAAAGGGTCATAACCTCCATATTTTCAGGGTTTTTGCAATTATTTACTCTTTTATGTTGAGTAAAGTGTGTGAAATAATAAAAAAGAAAAAGTAGAAAGAGTAAGAGTCATTATAATCTAACTAGTGGGAGTCCTGTCCAAGGAAAAAAATGTATCTAAAGAAAACCTATAGTCAAATCATGGACCTAGAGATACAAATTTGTGAAATTGAAGTGGGGAGTGCCGGAGAAGGGAAGAGAGAGTGGAGTGGGTACTGGCAAGTGTTTAATAGATCTGGGGTGGGAGAGAAGGGAAGCTCTAGTACATAGGACTTCCTCATTCTGTGTCGTAGCAATACTCACTATGGCCAGCTTTAGGCTATCAACATGACAACATGACATAACTGAACAGAAAGTTGAGAAGAGATGTGCACAATTGACTCTCCCAAGCTGGTCCAAGCCAGTTCCAGCACAGCCCTGGAGAAGGAAACACTGCAGTCTGAAGGCCTGAGAGTTTCAGTAATGATATGGTATTCTTGACAGTGGGCTGGAAATGGTGCACCTCCAAATACGTCAGTGCTTCCACCGTATGTTCTGCTAAAACCTGAATGGTCCAAGATCTCTTGCTAGCATCAGGTAATCACAAAATAGCCAGAACAACTCCATTTTTATATCTTACACTTTATCTAAAAATGTGCTGAAAACCACTGACTGGTTCTTTGCTATTGCTGTTATGTTTCAAGCACCTTCTTAGAATATTACCCACTGTGTAATTTTTAAAAAAATTACGTGCTTACAGTAGAGGCATTTATTTTAAATGGGGAAAAATATCTCCTGAAGAGAGGATGCAACTGACTAATACACAGAGATTACTTATTCCGAAAAGTCTGAAAAACTGTGAGGTAATAACACATTTTCTGGCTCTCCAAAGTTGGAAATAAAATACTGATCTATTGTGGTGAATGCAAGGTAAAGCCACTGTGTAAATACTTGTAGTGGACCAGTTGGCTTGTTGAACAATAAGCTATATGCTAATCACTCTAAGCATCTATGCCTTTGGCTTCTCTCTCCCTCCCCACCCACTGTCTCCCCTACCTTAGCCCTCATAATCATTTTCTAATAACCTATTGGTTATCTTTATTTCTACATTCAGCAGACCAAGTATATTTGATATGTACAACATCCAGTTCACCCCCCTCACACACATACACTCCTGAATTCCCAATCTCATTAATGGCATCATAATCTGTCCAATCATTGAGAAGAAAACATGGGAGTGATCCTTGAAAAATTTTCCCTCCACATCACTAGAGCATCCAATACTATTTATTTTACCCAGGAAACACTTGTCAACTCAATCTTGTTCTCTCCTTCCTCATTTGTATGCCTTTAGTTCAAGCCTTCATTTTTGTATTATCATAATCTCCCTACTGGTTTCACTTTTTCTGATTCACTCCCAAACTTCTATGAGTTATTTTATCGAACATAATTTGTACAGTGAGACAGTCCTGGATAACTACTCAATGAGAATTCATAGACCTCACAGATGCTAAAGGGTTTTGCCACAGTTTGTTTGACTCTTTATGCTCTGCTCCCAGCCTATTTTTCCAGTTTCATCTGCCAATGCTTCCTCTAGGATAAGTAAAGGTGTTTAAGTAATAGTATCTGCCTCATCTCATCCACAAGCCCAAGGCAGGCATCACAAATTAATCACAGCCAAGATTTCCCATGAAATAAGGATACAACTTCAAAACTCTCATCAATCAACCATGGCTTTCAAGCAGCCACCTACAAACTTATGAGAATTTATTCATGAAATGCAGTATATCTGCCAGCCCATTTATCTTTTTCCTGTTCCTTATCCAACTGTCCTATTGTTAAACATGAACAATACTTGTGATTCAAGGAATACATCATGCTTATTTATGCCATCCTGCCTTTGAACATGTTATTCCCTTTACCTGAACTCTCTTCCCCTTTCATACTTTTCAGGTCGATTCATATTTCACCTTTCAAATTTTTTTCCCAAGTGGTCACTTTTTCTTTGACATTTCCCTGACATTTCCCATTCCCCCAACCCCCAGAAATCTAAACTTTTTCTTCTCTGTGCTTTATAATTATTTATATGCTGATTCCTCAACTAGATTGAGTTTTTACAGAAAGGGAGAGTGTCTAATTCATCTTCATTTTCTTAATGTCCAATATATTTCCTAAGAAACAGTAGATTTATAATAAATGATTAGATAATTATGGAAATATGCAAGAACGCACACACATCTGCCTCTTATCTGTCCCTTCACCCCCGATTCAGCTTCCTAGACTAATTAGTTTTAGATGTGTATACAGTGTAAACAATAACTAAATCCAACTTTAATCTCTATGATAACCTTATTACCAGTTAGAATAATATGAATAATTTATCACTTCCCAGTTTGGATAGAACTGGTTAATTGCTAAAGCACTATGGCCCAAAGAGATGAGTGGAATCCAATCAATCAATAAGAGTAAACTTACTCTGTCAACAGAAACTAGATGGAAATGTAAATAAGACCTTTATCCTTTTTTTCCATGTCTTTTAAAAAGAGGCAAAAGATTAAGACTATAAAACACGGAAAAAATTTAAATCAGAAAGAAAGAAATGCATTTATTTTAGAAAGATGTTTCTACCACTATATCTATGTAAAGCTATGTCTAAATAGGATATTCTTACGAACTTGGGAATTAGAAAAATTATCTACACTGTTCTTCAGAATTCCAATTTAAATGGTGAAGAGAAACATGCATGTGAAAAACAATATGGATACAATGTGCTGTTTTCTGATGTGTACTTTAAGTGTTTGACTAATATACTTCCGGAAATTCATGAAATGTTTTACCATAAAGTTGTCAACACTGTAAGATGATTTGCCTTGTTCTATTTAAGGTGCCAGATATTTGGTTTGAACTCAGCTATATGGACAAATAAGGATCTCTATCCAAACTCTGAACAATTTTTGTCCTTGATGTCCTATTCCAGGTCACCAGCAATGCTCCTAGGTTCTTAAATCTCATTTAGATATATCCGAGTGTATATATGTTTTAGTATGGACTTTTCCCCCTTATCCTTCCCAAACTCATTTTTTTATTCTGTATTATTTTCTCATTTCTTAAATTAGGGACATTTAATAGTTTATGGTATCCCCATGAACTCTTAAAATTGCACATAAAACACTATATATTTGTATGGTTTCCTTGGGAAACGGCACACAGTCTTAATATTTTTTATAACATTTGTGTGCTCTAAAATAGCATGAAAGACCACTCTTTCCTCTCAATATTCTCTCCTGAGCAATGTTTTCTGTTTATTATTTGTTCTGTATGGCCAATCTCTACACTTGTCAGAGCTCCATTTCCCACTTATATTTGGATGATATCCTGATTCATAGACTGTAGCCATCACACCCAAACTCATTCTTAAGCTCTGGACCTGTGTTTCCAAATGCTATACTGGACTGTCCTCTTAACCTCATTATAACATTCCAAACTATTGACTGAGGCCAGCTCACTATGTTTAGCCCTGGAAAGACAAGGTAGTATGTGCCTTCAAAGACATTTCTATGTGACTATCCTTTACTGGGCAGACAATGTAATTTAGAAATTGTGTTAAAGATTTGACCTATATGCTCCCATTTAATTTCACAACAAATCTGTGAGATAAGCAAGGAAAGAAACTGAGGATCAGAGAGATTACACAACTTACTGAAAGTTGCATAAATATTTAGTTGAGAAGACTGAATTTGAATTGATTTTGTTTGCCTCTGGGGTCCAAGTTTCTGGCCACTATGTTGTAATTCCTTGCTTATAAAGGTGGCTCAGAGTTGGGGGCTGATCATTGTAATAACATATACACTGTGGCAAGCGCCAGATCATCTCCTACTTAAAAACCTATGATTTCTGGAGGCCTCGATGATCAAGTCCACACTCTTTAGCCCAGATTAGAGTTTTGTCTCAATGGATCTCTCAGTTCTAAGTTGCCAACATATTCCTGATCTGCATTCTAGCATCTAGTACAACAAATACTGATCCTTTTGTCAATACATCATGCTCTCGTGCGTCTCTCTGACTTGTATGTGTCACTCAGGAGGCTGGAAATTTATTTGCCCCTCTTGTCTTGTTAGAAGAGTTTTATTTTCAAGACCTATTTAAATGAGTGTTGCCATCTAAGTAATACTGAGGCAAAATTGGTTGTTCCCATTCTCTCATAATACTTATGCCCTACTGTAGGCAGGGCTTGAATGTGATTTATTTATTGATCTCTCTCCATTCCTAGATAAGTCCCTTGAGGAGAGGAGGTATGTTCGTTTTTCTAGCATTAGTGATGGTAGTGCACTGCCTAGATAATTATTCGATAAATATTTGTATGATAAATGGTTAGTATTCAATCCTTATCTGCCTTTGATGTTGAGCATCATTATAGAGAGAAGACGCCTCAACAGAACATAACTTTGATTTGACTATTTTCCCTCCACACACACACAGTATATAATTTAAATAATATTATGTGAATGTTGCACAAAATGTAGGTATCATTTAATTTTCCATTTACACTCTTTCTGTTTTCTAGAAGTTTTCTTTTGACTCTTTGGCAAGCTGACACAAATATGAAGGCAAAGCTATTATATGGGGACAAGAATAAGCTATTACTCCTATCTTGCTTGCTTGGTGAAAGAATTGTTTTGTGTAAGAAATGAGATTTAACAAAAGTCATAATGAAAGACAAGAAAAGACTTGATAGGGATGTAAGAAAGCCTATGATAGTCTGTTTAAAATGATGACAATGATACATCAGAGGGAGGTGCCAATGCAATTCAATGGAAGAACCAAAAATCTTTTGAACAAAAGTGCTGGAATGGATGGATCCCCAGAGGTAAAAGAATAAATTTAAGGCCAGGCATAGTGGTTCATGACTATAATCCTAGCACTCTGGGAAGCCCAGGTTGGAGGATTGCTTGAACTCAGGAGTTTGAGAATAGCCTGAGCAAAAGTGAGATCCTGTCTCTACTAAAAAAAGAAAAATTAGCTGGGTGTTGTGGCTGGTGACATTAGTCCTAGCTACTTAAGAGGCTGAGGCAGGAAAATCGCTTGAACACAGGAGTTTGAGGTTTCTGTGACCTAAGCTGACACCATGGCACTCTAGCCTGGGTAACAGAGTAAGACTCTGTCTCAATTAAAAAAAAAAAAAAAGAATAAATTTAGGCCCCCTACTTGAAAAATTTATAAAAATTAACACAAAATGGATCAAATATCTAAATGTAATAAACTGTAAGACTCTTAAAAGAAAAGATAAAGACAAATCTTTATCACCTCAGATGATGGTTTCATAGATATGACACCAAAAGCACAAGCAATGATAAAAAAAATAGGCAAACTGGACTTCACTAAAATCAAAAACTTTTGCATATCAAAGGACACTATTAAGAAAGAGAAAAAACAAGTCACACAATGAAAGAAAATATTTGCAATCATATACCTAAGAGTCTATCATCCAGAATATACAGATAATTCCTACAATTCAATAATAAATTAACCCTATTTAAAAATGAGCTAAGGCAACTTGGCACCCATAGTACAGTGGTTATGGCACCAGCCACATATACTGAAGTTGGTAGGTTCCAACCTAGCCCGGGCCAGCAACAATGACAACTGTAACAAAAAGCAGCTGGGTGTTATGGCAAGTACTTGGGAGGCTAAGGCAAGAGAATTGCTTAAGCCCAAGAGTTTGAGATTGCTGTAGGCTGTGATGTCACAGCACTCTACCCAGGGTGACATAGTGGGAGTCTGTGTCAAAAAAAAAAAAAATGAGCTAAGGCTTTGAATAAATATTTCGCCAAATAGGATAAAAAAATGACTGGAAATATATGAAAAGATGATCACGTAGGGAAATTAAAATGAAAACCACAGTGAACTATCACTTCATACTCACTAAGATGGCTATAATAAAAAAAAGAATAACAATAACATATGTTGGCAAAAGTGCATAGAAATTAGAACCTTCATGTATTGCTGGTGGGAATGTAAAAGGCTGCACCACTGGAAAAATAGTGCGGCAGTTACTCAAAAAAGTGAACACAGAGTTTTCGTATAACCCAGCAATTTCACTCATACTTAAGAAAAATAAAACTGTGAGTTCATACAACAGCTTGCAAACAAACGTTCATAGCAACATTCAAAATACAAAGTACAGAACGAATCTAATTGTCCATCAATTAATGAAAGTCTAGACAAAATGTGGTATAGCCACCCAATAAAATATTAGCCATAAAAAAGAATGAAGTAATAGTCTATGCTATGACACGGATAACCTTCAAAACATTAAAAGTGAAAGAAGCAAATCACAAAAGTCCATTTATTGTATGATTCCATGTATAAGAGTCCCAGATTAGGCAAATCCACAGGAAGAGAAAGCAGATTAGAGTCTTCCAAGAGCTAGCAGCCGGGGAAATAGGGAGTGGCTGCTAATAAGTATGGGGCTTGTTTCTGGGGTGATAAAAATGTTCTGCAATTAAATAACATTCATGGTTTCACAACCTTTTGAATATACAAAAAACCCCACTGCACTCTATAATTTGAAATGGTAAATTTTGTGCTACGTGAATTTTACTTAAATTTTTTTATAAAGCACTTGTCTCACAGGGTTTTTTTTAACTCTGAATAGAAGTTTTAAAATGCATGAGACCTGCTGGCACAGTGGCTCACACCTATAATCTTAGATCTCTGGGAGGCCAAAGCAGGCTGATTGCCTGAGCTCAGGAGTTCAAGACCAGCCTGAGCAAGTGTGAAACCCCCATCCCTAAAAATATACAGGTGTTCTGGTGGGTGCCCGTAGTCTCAGCTACTTGGGAGGCTGAGGCAAGAGGATCACTTGAGCCCAAGAGTTTGAGGTTGAGCTATGACATCATGGCACTACTGAGGGGGATAAAGTGAAACTGTCTCAAAAAATTAAAATAAATAAAATGCATGGGATCTATATTCAATAAATACTAATTACCATTTTTTAAAATGAATTGAATGGAAAAGATGAGTTTTACTCATTTTAGGGGGATTAAAAATAATTATAGTTTATATAAGACCTATGGAAAATAAATGCAAATGTGTTAAAACTTTTTATAAAATGCTTCCTTTAGGGCTAATGAATTACAAGGGAGACAATGGATTCCTTCATCCACATTTTCCTGACTAGCATAATTTGTGGTAATATAAGTACACCAAGCTGTTTGTGCTTCTCATAAATGCCACTACAGTAACAAACACCAAGGGATGGACACTACACTCCATCCAACAATTGAGTAAACTAATTACTGAGTTACCATTGTGACTAATATGTTGGTTGCTACATCCCATAATAGATGTAAAAAATTATCTAATGCAATCACAATAATGATATCAGAATCTCCTATCATCGTTAATGGGGTCACCATCTGTAGTAAAAAATGTTTAAAATTATTAGAGCGAAGTTATGCTAGGCTATAGTATTTTTGCAGGTGCAATACACACTGGTGAATATTTAATTTTAAACAGCATAGCATACTGTAAAAGTCACCTTGTGTCACAAGCAGTGTATGCAACTAATTGTTTATGGTTCTGCATTCCTGAAAGATGTGCATCCTGCACTAAATGTTTAATGTGTCCTTGTCTGAAGGGGAATACAATATTAATTTTGTTTTGATGACAAGTTTAATCCACACAAAAATAACAAACTTAGCTAGGTATCACAGTGTCAGAAAATCTTGCTCCCTTTGCTGCAGGATTTTTTTTTTAAATTTTCTCTATGTATATACATGTGTTTATTTGGTTTCCATTTTTTGCCTTCACAAAATTAAAAAGCTTAAAATTTAATAACAATGTTTAAGATAAGGACTAGAAACAAAAACCTCATAAAGAATGAAGATAAATACATTCATAAAAGAAATCAGATGATTGCTACAACGAAATATTGAGCAGTAATAATAGTGCAAAAAATGTAACATTCACATTATCAGATAAGAGTATGTCTATCATAGACATTTATTATTTTTTTTGAGACTTTGGGGAAAAAAAAAAGAAGTAGTAGTTAACTGATGACTCCATACTGAACCTCAGAGTCAAAGCATTCTGTTGCAGGACTTTTTAAGAAATGTCTATTTCTCAAAAGTATAATCTCAAAGAACATTCTACAAATTCATCAAAGTTTAATGATAAACACAATACATGTTATGCAATTTATTAGGGGTTACTCTGGAAGTAAATGCCAAAGATTAAAATTCAGAGAAGACCACAATTATAAAATGGTTCACAGAATTTTATTTGAATGAAAATGAAAAAAAAAAAAGCATATCCAATTTCCCGAAACAATTTGTTTCTTCTGAGTTTCCGGTTTTACTTTAGTTATCCTATGACAAGCAGTTCACAACACTGGGAAAATAAATTTAAAGAAGGGAGGAAGGGAGAGAGGAAGGAAAGGAGGGGAGAGAGAGAGGGAAATAAGAAAAAAATAGAAGGAAAAATCAAAGGAAAATCATAGGAGGAAAAACTAAAGGAAATGAGGCTTTGTCTTAAAAAAACAACAGCAACAAAGTTCACAATGTGACGTTTCTAACGTCTGATGTCTATTTTGGCAAGTCTCTTACATTAATATATAAGAAAGCTGACTAGAAATGGCTCTATTCTCACCAAGAATGAATTCATCATGTCATATAGATATGATTTGTATATATATGTACCCAACTTCTTTATTCTCTGAATTACTTAACTATTTTAAAAGCCAACAAAATCAAGTAAGTTTCACAATTCATGAAAGTACACTGGACATTTGAACTAGTGTTTTTTTTTTGTTGTTGTTGTTGTTGGAACTCAATATTTCTAAAATATAAGACATAAGATCTAGGTCCTGTTGGATTCCCATGCAGATACCCTGGTACCGACTTCTGTCTCAACTACACCCATCCCCCAAATGCTCTGGGGCTGGCAGACAAGATGTACTGCTTCCCCTTCTGCTTAAAATTTCCCTCAGCTAGGTGGAAGCTTCACATCTGGCAGGTAATTCTCTCTTTCCTCCTTTCTAATACCAGCCAGCTTTTTGCCTCAATGCAGAACCTACTCTGAGATGCACCAAGGTCACATGCAGGACTAATGCAGGTCACGATGCAGGACCTACTCTGAGATGCACCAAGGTTACATGCAGGAGGAAGCTGGTTTTCAGCTACAACTATACTCCTGCTTAGCTCCTTGCCCATCCTCCCCTGCTTCCCTCCTTCCCTTGTCCTGAGAGCACGCCCTCTATTTTAGGAACCTGACCTAAGACATAAAGAAAATGATGTTCCCCTTGCAAATGTTATAGCAATCATAATTTCTCTGAAAATACTGCTTTAAGGACATATTATTCCTGGCATATTCTTTTGGTTTGAGGTCGTTTTTGTTAGATTTCAAAATATGAGCTAAAAATCACAAGAACTCAGAATCTGAACTAAATACACTAGCAGAAAAATTTAAGTAACTAAATAATTTTTCCTATATAATTAAACTTCTTACATGCCAGTGAAGAATTTATTTCATTACCTTCAGACCTTTCTCCAGGTTTCTTCTGTCTTCCTCAAGCCTCCTTGGCTGGGGTAATGCCTACTCTTTGGGGCTTAGCTTGTCTCTTCTGAACTCCTGAGGTTAGCTAAGTCATCTTTCTTAGGTGGTTTCAGAGTACCTCGTGCTTACCATAATCATCACAATATTTGTGGTGACCATTCTCATCTTATTTATGGGACTAGGGTGCTCATCCTCCCTTTCCCCCTCCTCCTAGCACACCTAGAACTTTTGCTGAAAGCTAGACAAGGACTATGTTTTATTCTTTATGCTGTGTCCTTTATTCAGCATGGTACCTACATACTACAGGTACGTAAATATTTCTTGCATGAATACATCCTTTATGCCTGTTAAATGAATATTATATTGTGCAGCTGATAAAATGTTCCTGCTTCAGTATATGAACTGAATCACACAGATCAAAGAAAGGAAATGTTTTTCCACTTCAAATTATAACAAATTTGTTATTGGCAACTGAAAAAGAGACATTGTAGCTGAGAAAACTTAAAAGTTTTATATAAAAAGAATATGAATGTACTTTTTAAGATATTTAATTTGAATAATAACATGCTTAGGCTAGGTTCTGTTAAATATATAAATTCAACTCAACACTTAGTAAGCACTTAATATTTCACTAGCACATTCTTTAATTACATGGGAAACAGGGCTTATTCATTAATAAATCATAAATAGTGCAAGATAAATTATAAGTTAATGGGAAGAGCTTCTGCCACAAGCAAGTATTTTATGAGATGGAGTTTGTAAAATGCATGCAATTAAAGTAGGTTTAGTAGGTATCGTAGGTTCTTAACACAACATGATGAAGAGAGAAGAATGAATTTTACATTTTGAGGAAATGATAAGAAAACTGATCTCACTGAAGTACAGGACTTGTGTTAGGGAATGGGGAAGGTACAATTAGTTAAGAAAGTGAAGTTAGATTAGTTGATGGGTATCTTAGGATGGATATTTAAAACTGATTTGAAAAACAAGGAAAAATTACAGCCTATAAAGAAGAAAAGTGGCATTTGTATGTAGAACAAAGCATTTTCAGAATAAAGTCTGTGAGAGTATTTAAGGGATAGGAAAATTGAAGGTAAATCTGAAAATTAGAAGCTTTTCATTAAAGTTAAAACTGACACAGCAATGGTAAATGAAAGCATGAAAATACAGCTATGAGATGGAATTTTATCACGTACAGATAAATAAGCTGTCAAGCACAGAATACTAGAAAATTCAATATCACTTATTCTGCCCAATTCTGTCTAAGGACTCAGTATAATCCTCTTGTTTTATTAAGTCACCTATTGAGGGGAAGTGGAGGGTATTTTCATAATTCAGATTCAAGTGAATTTAAGTCTTGAGACACCAAAACTAGAAAAACATATATACTTGCACGCACACACACAGACAGAATATATATTAATCCAAGAAAGAGTTAAGGAAAAGAAATCAATGAAAATAGCCCTCTTAGGAGACACAGAATAAAAGAATTTACCAGTCTAAAGGGCATAGAAAAAGACGCAGACAGAAGTGAAGCCAAGAGTCAGGAGCCCAGCTGAAATGGGACAGCAGTAAAGCAAGTGAGAAAATAACTGATGTGGTGAGTATGGCTGCCTTTATGGAGGCTGGACAGGTGGGCTGGTTTAAAGAAGGTAAGTCTCTTGGGCTTCATAGATGCCTCAGCAAACGTTTCTAAAGAAGCTGATTTTAAAAAGAGAGGGCAATTTTCTATTCCTACAGGTAGTTATGAGGTCAGAAGAAAACTCAAAGCAAAATTTTTCTAAATCTGCTCAAATATCAAATTCTTGATAAACATAAAGTTATATCAGTACACTTCCACTTATAGAATTAACCACAATGTTTCTAATTAGTACCATCACAGGAAAGGTAAAAGTAATAGTAAAATATAAAATTGAAGTGAAAATTATTTATTTCATTTACAAGAACGCTATCACACAAACTCGTGGCTATTCTTCATAATTGGAGATTTATAATATCTCGATACCAATTGAATATGCAATTGTTTATTCTGTGTTTTTTTCCCAAGAAAACCAGTACTCTACAAAATGTATTTAGAACAATAATATTTGAGTAAAATTAATGACAAGAGAATGCCATGAAAATTTTCACAGCTGCTTGTCATACCATGAATACCCGTCTTTAAAAGAAAAAATATTAAATAAACTTAGATAGTATGGTTTATTCCTCTCATACACCTTGTAAGGTATGATTGAAATTTGCATGTGTGTGTCAGGTTCAGTGCAGGAAACAGAATAAATTCCAGGTATTTTAAAGTAGACAGAGATTTAATACAGGGAATAAAATGCTTAACAAATAACTGGAAAGCCTAGAGATAGAGGCTCTAGGCTGGGATTCCAGTAATAGTTCTAGAACACTGACAGCAGAATTGACTTATTATGAGAACTACTATTTTTGCTTCAATCAAAAAAGTAAGTCCAGAAGTCACTACAGAATTAATCAAATTTAAAACACACCACTCTACCTGCAAATAAGGGGATCAGGGAGCCAGCACTGCTGCTACCCTGATAGCCTCTGAAACCCTAGAACTTGCAGGCTGGAATCTATCACAGAGAAAAATCATGTTTCCACAATCTTACTTATTAGCAGAGAACAATGAACAGCAGGAAGATGACCTCCACTTGACTTTTGCCTCCAAATCTCTCAACAAGTGCATCTAATTGGCTGAACCAAATTTGCATATGGAACTTTTAACAGCATGGGAATCTGGGAAATGCAGTTTTTAGCCATCCAGCCTCTGCTGTATATGAATACACACTATTAAAAAGTGAGAATGGTTGCAAATTGGCCATAGGCACCACACCAAGATTCAAAGATTTCACAAATCTCTTATCCAAGGTCAGAGAACTTGCAAGTGCAAGAGCAGCAAACTTGAATTCAAAGATTTTGGCTACTTGCCCAGTGCTCTTTCCACTACATCAGTCTACTGCACTGATTACTCTCTGAAGACATTTGCCAAAGGAGACATATTTTCAAATCTTGTGCTAATTATATTTTTCACTGAAGCATTAATTCAGGCATCTGTGAACATTGTTACCTTTTAGTCTTATGTCAAACCTAGTTGTTCTTCCAAACTCAGACTTAATCTTATTTTACAGTAATTACAGTTAAACCAACACTGCTAGGGTTTAATACCTTTGAGTATTTTTCTCAGCAGGCTTGCTGCTTAATCCATTTAATGTCAGAACAACACAAACCTTCTTATTAAAATGGAGGAAAGGACATTATTAGACACTACACTAGTGGTTTTCTTTCTGCTGTGTACAACCTACCAATATGGCAATATTTGGACTTTACATTTATTTTAATGTGTGCTTTCTGCTGACCATATTAAAAAAAAAACACTAAAAATGTGAAGATTTGGAGTGTCAAATCCCCTTGAATCTTAATCATACAGAAAAGTAATGAAAGCTCTCTGAAGCAAATCTTCCTGATTTGTACTTTAATATTAAAATTAAAAATATTAACTATGCAAATAAAATATTTGTATAAAATGAAAAAAATGCAACATTAATATCTCATTCATATTGAATTAAATCAGAACTTTCATTTCAAATGCATGTCAAAGCAAGCTTGGGAACATGTTTTTGTATGTACATTCAATGGTCTAAGTACAAAAATCCCTAACCTGTACCTTGAAAGAAAAAATATAAATTACTACACACATTTGTTTCGACTTATGCAAACATGTTAAAATTAAAGAGAGGATAAATTTATAGAAATGAATAAAAGGCATATATTAATATTGCAGTTAGTTATAACACATTTGTTCTCTTTAAACAGGTAAAAAATTATGGGACAAAATGGGTTAGAGGAAATGGATCTAGTAGTTTTGTATTAAGAACACATAAAAAGGAATATAGTGCAGAAAAAATATGTGTTGTTGTAAGGATCAAATAAAGGAGATGAAATTACCTGAGTCTTGAGTAGGTTAGATTACATCAATATCACAGATTATTTATTTCACTCAATGTATCAATTAGAGATACAGAATGTTAAAGTTGTCATAGTTGAATACATTTTTGAGTCAAAATTTGCTCTTATATTCAACTTTCCAAATAGTGAAGGCTGTGATTAACCTAGGAAGAACTTTGGGGGGACTTACTAAAGAAAATAATTGATCCTGAGAAAAAAATTTAAACATTCTTATTTATTACTGGAACTGAACCTTCAGAGAGGACTAATGTTTTTACTCCTGAAAGCCATTATACGCTATATACCCACACCCTTACGTGTAATATACACACATATAAATGTGGGGGTATAGGAGAGAGGGATCACATGAGCAGGTTTTCCTTTTGCTTTTCACACATTTAACTTTCAAATTAAGATTAGGGGGAAAAAAAGGCCAGGCACGGTGGCTCACACCTGTAATCCTAGCACTCTTAGAGGCCAAAGCTGGTGGATCCCCTGAGCTCAAGACCAGCCTGAGCAAGAGCAAGACGCTGTTTCTACTAAAAATAGAAAAATTAGCTGGGTGACCTGGTCAGGGGATGAAGTCCCAACTACTTGGGAGACTGAGGCAGGAGGTGCTTAAGCCCAAGAGTTTGAAGTTGTTGTGAGCTACGACAATGCCACAGCACTCTACCTTGAGTGACAGAGTGAGACTCTTGTCTAAAAAGCAAAAGATAGGGAAATGAAGGAAGGAAGGAAGGAAGGAAGGGAGGGAGAGAAAGAGGAAGGGAGGGAGGGAGATTATAATAGCACATTGTTAATCTTTTTTTCTCTGAAGTATCTTCCATAGTAAAGTCTGCTATATTATTTGGTAAGTAGTATAGATAGTATACTTTTAAATTAGGTCACTATCTTAGTTTTTCCCAATATGTAGTATTCTGTAGTATCCTGTAAGAAATGCTCAAAGATCATAAGCTAAACCCATGGGAGTTGAAGGACGCTTTACAATGATAATTAATACATGTATATATGCTCTACATATGTGTGTGTGTGCATTCTTTTTATAAATCTTGTATTGAGTACATCTGTTACAATTAAATGGCAAAACACAAATATTTTTCATTATCCTTTAGGTAAATAATGAGATGAGATGGTTCTAGTAAGAGCTGATTGGAAAATTACAACATTTGACATTCATTTACTTTTATATTTTTGTTCTTAATTTTTTGCCTATATATTAAAAGGATGTATAAAAAATATGGAAAATCAGGTGTTAATTCTGTGGTGATACATATTTACTACCTATTTTTTTCTGAGCATGAGAACATGGAAATGAGTGAGATAGAACTTAGAAATTACTAGCTTTAACAAGTCAATGCTATTGTTTATTACCAAGTTAACCACTGTTGGTCTAGTCATTTACTAATCTGTATAGTTTCCTAATACAATTTAAACAAGTTGTTCTTTAAAGACTTTCGCCTTAAGATGTAATGAAACAGAATTCTCAGTTTATAAAAGTGTATTTCACTTTGGTTAGTGACGTATTTTCCTCATCTCTTAGAGATGTTAAAAGATGAGAAAAGGGCTATTAATCTTGTCTTTTTTTATTTAAAAAATTGTCATGTTTAGACTGACTGATAAAAATGACATTTCTTTTACAAGGACTCAGAGTGTGTGTGCCTAAAAACTGCAATCTACTTTATAACTGGCTAATACCTTCAGTATGAACAAACTTACCTTTTATGTATAATCTTCTAATAGTGGGACTATTTCCTCCATTAATATTTCATGCAATGCATGTGTATAGATACTTGAGAAAATTCTACAGAATGTCAGTCTTTTTAATAAGCTAAAATAGACACATACTGGACTATGATTAAAACAAAATCAAAGTTTGCATTTTTATATCTCATATTTTCCATATATAATCAAAATACTCTAGTAGGGCTCAGATTAGTAAATGTGAGGTTTTTTTTTTTTAAATACAAGTAATTTGCTTCAAAGAATCATATAAAAGCTTGATATAACTATGACCACTCACAAAAAATTTTTAAATAGGTAAAAAATATAAAAGAATACAATTATCTAATAAATTGAATATGTGAAACCTTGGCTTCTGAAAAGTTTAGATAGGGATTGTTTGCACTGTAAAATAATTTACTTGGTATTTCCTTAAATATCAATGTATTCCAGAATAATTATTTACTTAATTTCTGAAATATGCTTTCTGTGATTCTTGATATATAGATTCAAATAACCAGAATGTATTTAACCTTAAGCAGGGAATAAAGGAATGTAAGAGATTTGTCTAAGAACTAGGAATAAAATGAAGCCTAATTCTTTTCCATCAGGATCCTTTACCTCTGGCAGATGGGAACTCCATCTATGTTTAGGCAGGAAAGCCACTATTTAAACTTCAGTAAGGTTAAAGTTTTACAAGGGAAATTCTTACAACCTGCTTTCGGAGGGAAGGGTGGAGAACATGCTTTTTACAGGACACTCCACCCTCAGCTACATCCCCTTGATTAATTATGTAACCAGATCTCCTTTTATCATTATCAACTTACCAATCAGGTAATGGCAGATTTTTCTGATGGTTGATACAGGATTTGAATGAGTAGGGTCCTAAGAATATTATTTTTTCAGCACCTATTTTGCATAGCATTAATGTGAAAAGATTGACCTTGCAGTACAAGTTAATATTTTTTATAAAAGATTTTTTAGAACTATTATTTTAGCATGTAAGCCTTACATATAAAAATTCTTCAGAAAAGTCAGTGATTATAAACAAGAAAGTGGATAAAGAAGAAAACTCAAGTAAAAGCAAGTAAAAAAGCATTTGTAAGTATAACAATTAGCATTATTGCTAATTGCTAATGACTATTAGCATTTTAGCAGTATAGATGTTGAATACAGAAAAATGATTAATTTTAGGTTAGCATTAACCAACTCATTTTTTAAATGCACAACTAACTACACATGTTCTTCAGCCCACAGATGCTGCCAAAACAATGATTTGGGATTGTAACTTTGTTTTCAAACCCTAGTACGGAAACTTCATTTGAGTCACCTTTAATTTCCTGTAAGTTCTAAAGATTTATCATATGTGAAAGCTGGGTGCCTAATCTATCAGTCCTAACCTCCCTGTTAAACACTTATCAAACTTCAAATAATTATTTTGTCTCTAAATTTTTAAACTTGAAAGTAAATGGCTTTTTGCTCTTTTTTCACGTATGGCAAAGATGAACAAATACAACAAATACCTATATACCCATCATAATTATGTGTGTGACCATACTGTTATATACATGTAAACGTGTATATAGCAACCTAAATATTGCAGCATGGATTCCTGAAAGTATGAATCTTCTACAAATCACCACTGGCACCTCTAAAAATTCCTTTCCCATTTCCCAAAGGGAGTTGGACATCAGTATTTTATAAAGCTCCGGAGTAATTACGATATACAACAAAGGTCAAGAACCATTGTCTAAAGATGGATAAAATTCAAGTTAAACATTTTCAAGAAAGAATACATTTTTTAATGTTAATAAGAATTTGCTAATCTTTTAAGGATTTGCAAATCTAAATTATATATTTTAGTCAGAGTTTTACAATGATTTACATTTCTTTGAGTTTTTCTTATCAAGTTAATACAATTTTCTTTTTTAATAAATATATTTGATCTTCATTTCAGTTCCTTCTATTATCATGATTTAATATGCAGAAAATACGTATTATTATATAGATCCCATATATGTATAATATATATCTCCAAAGCTAAATGAATTTAAATAAAATTATATTTACACATATGTATTTTAATAAAATATTTAACCAATCAAATATGAATCCTAACATGGGAAACTTCAAGCTTTTTCATAACCTTCCCCATAATCAAATTTCACATTTATGATTAAGGATTCTGAAAGCAAAAATCAAAATCTAAACGTAATACATGTTAACATTTTAATAAATGATACCTTTTACATATTAAAAATCTTTAATTCTTACAAAAATCCATAGCATTATCCATAGTGAATAAAAATAATTTTGGCTAACAATAAAATATTCCTATATTGTACTGTAGTTTTCCTTATAAGGTTATGATTAGCATCAGCCTAAAGTATGTTTCCAAAATTCCTAAACACTTGTTGATTACTTGTTTATGGCTTCTAACTACGACATTGTTGTGCCCAAGAAAGTAAATAGGAATTAAACATTTTGAAATAACCCTCAGATACTTGTCTGTTCTTCAGTGTTAAGCATCAAAGCAAACAATGTATAAATTCGTTACTTTTAACATGAAGTAAAACAATTCAAAGTGAGGTAAATTGTACATTTTAGACTGGAGTAGAAGTCACAAGATCCAGATTTAGGCTATGTTGATCTCTTTGGGTTGAATATATCTCATAAAGGATTTAATTATGTCAAAAGTTTCCAAACTTTCTTAGTTTGTAGCATTCCTGGTGTTTCAGTAATTCTTTCATGGCATTGCAGGCTAACAAAAATACCTAACTGTTCCATTTATTAAATAGGTGCAAACTTACTACATTTGTCTGTCCTAACAGCTTAGTGGCTACTTAAAATAATAACGCACAAACATTTATTTTTTTTATTTCATTCTTAATGGGATGTGCACCTCTTCGGCACTTTACAACTTCTCAAACTTTGCATAATCATATTTGAAACTGCAACCTGTTTGATAGTAATTTTCCCAGTCTATGTTTTATCATAGTAGTTAACAAAAACTTACCCTTACAAAGATACAACATCATCAAAAGGAAGGGAGTATAATGTAACGTTGGAGTTCTGAACTTCCTTACATGTCGTCCAATTGATGCACTGCGTTGGTCTTGAAATTTTAAAATTTTCCATCATGGTGCCTCTGAGTAGTAGTGCCCCTAGGGTCTACTAGGGTGCTTCAGTAACAGTTTGGGAAACATGGACTAAGCTACCTAAAGTATTTGAAATACCTATAAAGTGTGATCTAAGATGTAAAAGCAGAGTATGAGTGAAATGGGTAATTTCTGAGGGCCTGGATTAAGGAGCTGCAGAATTGAACAGGAGATAAAAACTGTGACAAATGTTTAATCTGTCCTTCCCTCCCCAGGTCACCTATAAAATGCTTACTTGTACCTGAGAACTCAGCTCAAGCTTCTTCAGGGTGACCTCCCCTTAGCAATTCAAATCTACCTATTGAACATTCTCAGAGTACTGATTTCACAGCACTAATTACAATCATATTTCATTTGTGTAACTGTTTGAATTATTCTTGTCTCTCTCAGTAGAATATAAGCTGCAAGAGGTTAGGAACTTATCCATAACCCCAAAGTGTCTAGTATGTTATAGACGCTTAAAACACTTTGCTCAGTGAGATGAATGACTGCCCATACTGTGACAGATTAAGTTTAGCATTAATTTAGATGATTTGCCTTTATTCTAGGATAGCTATTTACAGTAGCATTCCTAAAACTCTCTTCTTTCTCTCATACTATTTAGCAGGAAAAAGGAACCCATAGGCATCCAGCTGCATCTGAAATCTCAAAAGGAAGCTCGCCTCAATTTATGAAAAGGATGGTGTTCTTTGGGTAAAGTAGCCAAATGTTCATGAAGATTTATAGCCAAATTAATTAAGAAAAAAATCATGTTACTACACAAAACTACTCATAGAAATTTTAAAAATCTTAGCAAATGGCCAGAGACCACAGTTTGAAAACCACATTCTATAATGATGATACAAGAAGTAGAAAGCAATAGTTTCTAGATAGTGGCAAGTTGTTTTTTTCATGTTTTTTTCTTTTTTTGGCAAATGGCATTATACTACATCATCTGCTTTTATTGTCATACTAAGCAAAAATATTAAAGTTCATGTTTCTACTGTTAAAATTAATTGTAGAAATTTTATTAGTATTCTATTTTAATCTTGGCTGTACAAAGATCCATCACTAAGACTATGTTAACACAAAATGGGATAATATAATTTCTGGATAATGAAAATAATCCTGAAGTCAAACTTAGAAAATTAGGGTGGGAAAGTAGGACAAAATAAGTTAAACAAGGATTGTACCTAACAAATAGCTAACAAACTTTAAAAGGGTAGACATTCTTAAACATCACTAAATTAAGACTGGCTCATTAGTACATTTTGTACGTTCATTTTCTGAAAAGGAGCTTTAAGCTACAGAATCAACAAATTAGAATATGTTTGATAATGCATTTTTCACCCTGAAGAGATTTTATGCCAGGGGGAAATTATTCTTTTACACTTATACATTTTAGATAGGATGGCTATGAGTATTCTTATGGAAACAAAGAAATAAAAGACAAGGTCAAATAGACATGGTTGACTCTGTGCCCCTAGAATTTCTATTTCACAAAAGCCCCCAGTCTTTCTTTCCTTCAGCTACCATAGAGACCAGCTGCTCAATGTATATTTGAATCACCTGAGATACTTTGTTAAATTTAGATTCCTTCTTAATAAGGGACACCCAAAGACTCTGCATTTCTTATAACTCCCATAAGAAGTTGTGGACCACTTTGAAAAGCAAAGCATTAGAAGAACTGTTTCTGCTATTATTTAATCTACTGTAGTCCTAATCTCCCATTAAGGAGATTTGCCATTCATTCCCTCCTGCTTTTACTATCTTATAGTATCTATCATTCCTTTAGTGCTCTTTGCCTATTTTTACAGTCTCGCTCTCCCCCTCATCCAACCAACTGTTGCAGTACCACCAAATAAAAAACTAAACCAAAACAAAATTTTTAAAACGTTCACTTAACTCTTAAACCTTACCACCTGATGTTTCTCTCATTCACAAACTTTTAAAAAGAATTGTCCCCATGCAGAGGCTATTTAATCTCCAGCTCAAAACTATACCCACTTCATTGTGACTTGCAGGCCCAACATAGCATTCATTAAAATCATCTATGACCCATGTTGAGAAGACAAAAATGACATTTTCAGTTTTCATCTAATCTGAACCTCTCAACAGCATTCAACAATTAACTATTCCCACGTTTCTGCACATTGTCTTCCATGACACAATAGACTTCCTCTTAGTTTCTTGTCTAGAGACCGAAAGAAAAAAAGAAAGGCCAAGTAAATTGTTAGACTTCAAAACTCAAATCAGCGTTCCTAGCTTTCCCAACCAAGAAAATGTACAATTCCATTGGTTATACGACAGCTCACTGTAATTTTTAGCCAAAAGTTTGCTCAACCACTGTCTCTTAAGTAGGTGTAGTTAAGCTTATTATTTGACATATCTAGATATACCTGACACAGTCTAGCTACCAGTTTGCCTATGAGTAAGTTGTTGTCACACCACTTTCCAGGCTGGAAACAGGTCCACAGAACACTCCCCTAGACCTCACGAAGATGGCTACCGGAGGGCGTCGTTACGTCTGACGTCATCACGTGCCGGGATGAGGGTGGGGCCCTCAAGGAAGAAGATTTGGACTCCACATGGGCGGGGGCAATCAGAATGGGGCGGGGCTACACGGGATCTGGGGGGGCGGGGCCGGTGAGGGGTCGGGGGCCCTTCTGCTATTCCGCCGATGAGCGCGGCGGCGGGAGACGGTGTCCTGGGAGTCCTCTCGACGCTCGGTCCTGAGCGCGTGTCCAGGACCGCCGGCTCAAACCAGGGATAGCCGTGTAGCCACACGGAAGCTGGGAGTAGCCGGGACTGGTGGCTGGCGCCCCAACGCCGCGGGCGGGAAGCACCCAGGATTGGGGAAGCCCCAGGAGCGGCACAGCGGCGCCTCAGTCACCCAAGGGGCCGCAGCGACGGTCGCGGGGCGCGGCGCCAGCGTATGCGACCCAGGCCAGGGTTCTAAACAGACGGCGCGGGCTCCTCCTCCGCCCGCGCAGCCTCACCTGCGGGCATTGGCGCACCGCCTCCGCCGGTGTAGACGGCACCTGCGCCGCCAAACCCGCGGGTCTCCGCCCCTCGTCTCCGCCTCACGGCGCCAGGCCCGGACGGCTCAGCTGGACCGGCGCGGGCTGCGGGAGCCCAGGCGCGGGGTGCGCCGCGCCTTGGCCTCTACCCGGAGAGGAGGCAGGTGGAGCGGGCGCAGCTTCGGTGACCCCGGCGCTGGCCGCAGCCGTTGTTCCAGTCGCCACCCGGTCCTGGGCACCTCACCGCCTGCACCCGGGGAGTAGCCGCTGCCGCGGGCGTCTAGGCACCATGAACAGTAGCAGCGCCAACATCACCTACGCCAGTCGCAAGCGGCGGAAGCCGGTGCAGAAAACGTGAGTGTCCAGAGCGAGTCCTCAGTGCGGGGGTTGGGCGCTCAGGCACGCGGGTGCGGAAGGCTGCCCCACCCCGCTTCCAAATCCCCGCGATCCGAGGAATTAGGTCCATTCCCGACACAGCCCATGGAGTCGAGATTTGGAGGCTGGTCGAGAGAGTGAGGACTTGTATTTTCCCGTTTTCAATTGCATTTTAAAAATTGTTCCCTCAGTCACCGCGCACACCCGCTCCCTCTCATATTTGCAACTCTATTTTTTTTTTCTCTTTGGTCCTAATTTGTTGACAGCTCTGATCTGCGTTGTGGTCCTGGTGGATTAGTTAGCGTAAACCTGCTTTGAAATCCCTTTCCACTTCTATTATTCATGTGAGTTAGGTTATAGAACAGGCTTAATTCTCGTTTGGTTATAGAGTTTGGTAGAACGAGATGTTTTAAAGAGCTAAACGTATGACATCTTGAAGGAAGGGACCTGAGTGCCTCTAAAGGTATTTTTTGATCCGTAACACCTGGCTTTCTGTTGCGCTATCTTAATTACTTATTTGGCAATAATTTTGTAGCGCTCTTCGTGACCATATCGGTAAAGTAGATAGAGATGGTAGCAGGTAGGAGTGGGTGCAGTGGCCAGGACAAGGTGGAGGATTTTCTTAGACACCTTTTTGGGGAAACTTTCTTATCACTTTTCGGGGGCTTTAGAGTCTGTAAAGTAAAAGATTTAGAACTGCATTTTCATTCTTAGGATCTACCTCTCATTCTTTTCCTCTTTGAAAGTTTTGTCAGTTTTAATATATTGAATACAAACTTGTATTTTTTGTTTATTTTGGTTGGATATTTGTGTGATATGGCAAATTTTTTTTTTCTGTAAAAAGAAATCCATGCTTGAGACAGATTTCCTTTTGTGAGTTAACTATGTTCACATGTCTGTTCCTAATTTTCATCTGAGTTAACTTGACTTCACCTACGTGCTTGACATGTTCATGAACAGTTCCACTAACGCTTTATTAAACGTCTGCTTAGAGCAAATTAGAAGTATATACATTTTGCTTAAAACTACTTAACTATCACTAATACAAACCAAAAAAAAATAACAGCTTAAATATTTAAAACTAATTATTGATTTAAAACTTTCATTCTGGAGTTTTCATTTAAGAATTTTAGTTATCATAGTTGTTCAGATCTAGACTTATGAATTGGCATTAACAGATGATTCTTGTCTCTACCAAGGCGGTCAACAACATTTGGAAGTTTTATGGTACAGTATACCCTACAGTAATATAGTCAAGTCAGCAATTTTCTGTCTTGGCAGTTTGAGACATTGGTTTACAATACTTTTAGTTTTATGGAATAGTTTCTTATGTTAAAGAATGTTTGTATAATTTGATTTTGCCCTTGATGGTTAAAATTGGGAGGCATTCTAATGTCTGTTATATGTGTTTATGAATACAGTAGTACATAGAGATATTATATAGAAGTGTTATGGGTTTTATGTCAGGAAACTTGAATCTCTAATGTGTTTTTAAGATACTGGATTTAAGTTTGATGTTACAGATGGGGATAGATTTGCAAATAAAAATAACTACCATAAGTTTATATTCATTATAAAGTTGTAACATTTTTGATTTCTAGTTAGTATGTTGTGAAAGAAAGCTCTTTTCTTTTAACATATCACATTTTTCTTTTATTTGTAGAAGATATAACTTTTATTATATTATCTTAATGTTTTAATATACTTACTTAGACTTTAACATATTTATATTGAATAATTTCTTTAATATAACAAGAGCATTTTCCTCACTCAACTACATTTTATTTAGGTAATGTACATGTTTATCAGATCTTTGCTGAGCACCATGCATTACTACTAAGCATACAAATGCCGTAAATGTCACCAGCTTGTTCATAAAGCCTAGTGCTGGCATTTATGTTATCAAGTGAAAGGGTTTACATAAATTATTTTTACATGAATGAAAAATGGTTAACCTTATAATGCAGCTAAACCAAAGTTTATCTTAGGAATGAGGCCATGAAACCTAATATTAAGTTTAATGTGAGTTTTTAGATTGAATTTCTAGTTTGTAAGTAATGAGACCTAAAATATGCCAACATTAGGAAAACTTCTTGTTTTGACCTGAAAATGTTATTCAGATACACTAAAATGTAATTATTCAGATATACTAAAATGTGACTCCTTAAATGATACCCATTTTATTTTACTTACAGAGAAAATATACTGTAGCATTATTATAGGATTCTTAAAAAATATGGCCATTTAAATGTACAATTTCATAAAATTTTGGAATAAAATAGATGAGATAAATGTAACCTGAACCTCTCAATCTTCAATTCATTAAGAAAAATAAACTCCCCCTGGTGGCAGGTCTCACATTGAAAATTATCTTTATTAATAGAAAGTACATTTTAAATGTATTAAATTTAACCCCACTGAAATTATTTTGTACATAGTATACGCTCAATAAATGTTTCCTCTCTTTGGAGTAATGAAAATAAGGAAATTTAAAGGATCTGAAGCAAGCTGGTGTCTGATCCTTGTTTCTGTCTTCAAGAAAATTTTAAAGATAACCTTTGGAGTAAAATTTATTATTAACTTCCCTTGGAAGGTTGCTCCATAGTTAATAACCCTGCTCAAAAAAAGAACAAATATTTTCTATTTAAATCCTGTTCTTTTAATTTTATTCTGTTATTTTATCTCATGAAGATAGTTGAAAAGCCCACTATAAAAATTAAATAGAATCTTTTTCTGTGGTGATACTTAGAATATATTTGTGTGTTTTCGGAGTTTTATTAATACAGAAAAAATTTTTGTATTTCATCTTACTGTATTTATAGAAAGTTAGTACTGAGTGCTGGAAAATAATAGGTATTGAGTAAGCGACATCTACACTAAAAAAATGATAGCAGCAGTGGTGATCAAAAGCTGGACATCATGAAGTGTCAGAACTCAACATAACTTCTGAGCCTAAACTGATGCTTTATTGAATGCATGCTGATGCAAGCTTTTACTTTATTAACATAGTAATCATAGTAATAGAAAAACAATATCTTCCTTGCTTTTCTTGTTACATTGTGCATTTTAATGAAATGTCATGAACTTTGTTTTTAGAATATGCATTTAACTGAATTTTATTGCTTATGTTATATAGGACTTCCTAAATATTTAATATAAAAGTATGATACCATTTTCTAAATAGTATCTAAAATAAAAGAATAGGTCTTTTTAATTATACAATTATTTCTCCATCATTTTTCTCTCAAGTAGCTTTACTTAGATAGGTTATACATAGTGGCTGTGTATACTCTTGCACATTGGAACAAATGAAGTAAGTTATTTAGTTATTGTTAACATTAAATGGCAAAAAAAGTAAATGGTGAAGTATAAGGGGAGAACACTGGATCTAAATTTAAAAATGAGGTCTAGTTTCTACACCGTTATGGATTTGAGCAAGTTTTTGGATCAGTAAAGCAAGATAATCCCTACACTACCATTTTCACAACTAAAACTAGCAGAACCAAAGCATTTTATAACTGTGAAGACTGCTAAAATACAATTAAACTGAATGAATTCTACTTTTCAAACAATTTTAGCTCAAGGGAGACGGAAGAAGAGGAGAGGGGATTGGTGCGCCCCCACTTAGCAGGCATTGTATAAGGGTATATGGCATACCTTTTGGGTGTGGGACACAACTACAAGAGGGACTCTACCTAATAAATGGAAATATTGTAACCTAGTTGTTTGTACCCTCACATTAACGTGAAATAAACTAAAAATAAAAAATAAATTAACTTATATTACCACAGGACAATTAATTCTCTCATTAAACAGAAAGAGGCAGTATATGATTATCTTCTTTACAGACATGGCTGAAATGTGCTGCTTCACTGGTGAATAAACTTGCATAGTACATGCTTATTCATGTATTTAATTGAGACAGTTACTTAAAAATAAATACCATGCAAGTCTTTAACAACAGAACTTTTCTACTTTGGCACTTGTTTAAAACTTGGCTTTTTGCATGGTGGTTTAATATAACAACTGTTGATTAGCACTTAACTCTGATTCAAATGTTGTGCACAGTTCCTTATGTACATAATTGTACTTCATTTTTATAGTAGTACTAAGGAAAGGTAATATTGTGTAAGTGTTACAGTAGATAAGGAACTGAGATTCAGACTCACGTCAGTAAGGGAATAAATGAAAAAGCAGAGTTTGGATACTGGATCCCAGGTCTTTTGACTCCAAAGCTTATCTTCCAGTTACTGACTTCATAATTCTGCACAGGTGAACAAATCAAGTTATATGTATGGTAGTGCCAGATCCTAGGGATTTCCTGTTATCTACTATTTCTTTTCAGATAGCACTGTGATTGAAATGAATTATCTGCCATTTCCCATACCCAATTTCTCCTTGCTCATCTTCATACTTGTATTCATGTCCTTTCCTCCTGTCTTGCTGATTTGCTACCTACCTCCCACTACCACTTTTAAAACATTGTTTTTAATGGCTGCATAACACTTTATTGTATTAATATTCTATAGTTTATTTTACCATTTTCCCTTTGGGGGAAATTTTGTTATTTCCAACCATGGAATATTTTAATTAGTATTTCAGAGAACACCCTTGAGATATGTACATTTTTGTGCACATTATTTATTTCCTTAGCAAAAATTCCTATAAGTGGATTTGAGGGATAGAAAAATATGTATACTTTCAAGGTTGAGTCAGATATTACACTCTGGAAGATGCATCAAATTACTCTATAAAAAATTCCTAATTACATTTTCATCATAATTCTGTGGACTGTGTCTGTATCCTTGCATTTTTTGCTTAAAAACATTATTTTCAGTTTCATAGGCAAAAAAAAAGACGAGATAGGTAGTTGAATTTATATGTTGGGGTTATGGTTATGTGTAGTATTAGAAGGATGTGCATTTACATATTTTCTACTTGAGGTGTCCTTTACATATTCATTTGTTTTGTCTTGTAGTTTTGAGTTTATTAGTAGTTCTTTTTGATTACAACATTGTATAAGAATATAGTCCTATTAAATAATACATATTTATAATTATAAATTATATTATTTGTAATTATATGTAATTAGTTATAAATATAAATGCATATTTATAATTAAAATTATATAAATATGGTGCATCTTAAATATGGCATGTAAAGCATTATCTGTGGGGTCTTACTGTGGTGAATAAGAAGGTACTCTGAGCTTTGCTTAACCTTTTCATCCTTCTCCAGCCTTCCAATATAATTATCTCAATTTTGGATTAAATCCACTTTAGATGATTTCTTATTTTTGACTATGTACTTAATATTTACGGCTGATCTAAATACATTGTGATTACATTTTCTTTTCTGTTCTATGCTGTTACTGTCAATTTTCTGTTTTCATATTTATTTGCATTTACCTGTTTTGTAGATTTATTTGAAACAGAGTTTGTGTTTTTGTCTCTTTTGTTTTCATATTTATTTGCATTTACCTGTTTCGTAATTTATTTGAGACAGAGTTTGTGTTTTTGTCTCTTTTTCTTGTTTTGGTGTGATTTACTAGAATGGAGCATAGTTGTAGAAAGCTTCCTGTGCTACCTTATGAAACCAGAAGTGTTTTGCTTATATTTAAGACTGTAATAAGGATAGCACATCTCCATGAACTCTTGAGCATTTTTTTAATAGCATCTAAATTATTGAGCAATACATTATGCTTGACTTAGTCATGTTACAGGATGTATTTTTTCCTAGTAGGAAAAATGAGGCGTTTAAAGATAGGACTATCTATTATTTGTCTTTAAAGCTACCAGAACTTCCTAATGCCATGCAAATAGTAGGTACTTGAGATTTACTAATTTAGCAGTTGAACACAATTTGAAATTTTCTGATAGTGTTTTAGTGATTCAGGTATAGCAAATATGTTTAACATGGGCTCAAGGGGAAATAGTTTGTTAGAAAAAGTATATTTTCATAGAAGAAAGGGAAAGGGGAACATTCTTAATGATTCAGGCCATTGGGAATAATAGTGATTTCTAGGACATGTTTTATTTTCTCGGTTTTCACTGCTAATGTCTTATCCTTGAAATTCTGTTATTTGTACCTCATCATCTGTTCTTGTGCATAGTGGACAGAGGGAAGGAGAAGAACGTATCATTGCTGTAGAGCTAGAGAGTGGCAGAAACATTCGGACTCACTAAAAGTGGCTGTAGATAGAATTCTCAGAAGTTTTTATAGATGGTTTTTACCTCACATAGGGAAGTAACATATCCAGCTGTATTTAGCTTCACAATGAAATTTGACTCTACTTATAATATGCATCATGTCTGTAATATTCTATTAAGCACATAGCTTATGATTGTAAACATTTGAAATTTATCTTCAGAGATAAGTAAGCACTGAAGCTGGGGGGAGGAAATGAAGAAGAAAGAAATGAGGTTAAGAATTGGGCTTTATGGGGTGCAGTTAGAATGGTAGGGGGATTTTATTGAGGAGTGCTTTACATTTCCTAGCTGTTGGGTGGAGACTGGCAATATAATAGATGCCAAGAATGGGGTGTTCAAGTTCTGGGAAATATGAATGAGCAGGCAGGCATTCAGGTGCAGGAACTAGAAATTGGTAAATTGGCTGAAGTTGTGGTTATTGATTAAATCACCCCAAGAACAGAGCCAGTAGACCAAACTCGTACTGTGGGAAGTAATTTCTTGTTAGAAAAAGTCGCTTTAATCTGTGGGATTACTGAAACTGTATTGCCTGTGTCATTTGAGGTTTTATGATAAATATTATATAAAACACAGTTACATTAATTTATGATTAAACCAGGTTAATTTTTTCAGCTGTGCTTTAAACACTGGGTGCCTAACAGCCATTTTTAGATGTGAATGTTAAAAAAGTTTTAAAGGCATTAGACACTCCACCAGTAGTTACAGTGTGCAGAGTTTCTAGAACAGAAGGGTGCTGTGCAGCTGCCAGAGCCTTGATGACACAACCATTTGGATTTATAGGTTCGGACAGAATTTTTGAGGTTAAGGTTTAAAAAAACAAGTCATTCCTTGACTTATTCATTGGGGTGGCCAACATCTTATGGTCTTAATTCAGAATCTCCAGAGCTCCCAAATTCAATCTTACAGGGATTGAATTTGTATTTCAGGCATAGCCTTTTATTTAAATAATGGTTGGAGGTGTACTTTTATATAGATTTAAAGATGATACAAAAGTAAAAGCACTAGCATAACCTAAGTCAAGTATAATTGATATAGGATTACTCTTTATTTTTAATTATTCTGTGTATCTTCAATATGTACCAAATATTTTCACAGAGTAGTTTTGAATATTTCTTACGAAATCAGTGAAAAAGTGGGTCAAATGTATTTCTTTAGCTTTAACAATCTGACACTTTAAAATCTTCAAATCTAGTGCACTTTGAATTGCTGAGTGTAGTGAGTACTTCTCAGCCCTGACCATACTTAATTCCACTGTACTTCTGCCTTCTGTGACCTTCAAAATATTTTACCCTGGTTCTTTTCTTGTGTGTCTTATAATTTCTCCTCAGATGTCTTCACTCATGCCTCCTCCCCAACCCTGTGCCTAAATATTGGTATCACCAACGTCTGTTGAAGCCATTTTTCTTCTTGTTCAGTATGCTTCCCTTAAGTAAATATATTTATTTTTCTAAGCTACAGATCACAGAGTCATTTGCAACCCCTCCTCACTAACTGTTGTCTTTCCCCTTATTTCCTTTGTACCAAGTCATTTTAGTTCAGCGAACATTTGAGTCTGGCTTAAATTTCTCTTCAGGTCAGTCCTTACCATCTTCACCATTACTGTCTTTGGCCAGATTCAATCATTTCCTTTCTGAACACTTTTAGTCAGCAAACATAAACTGAGAGTTAAGTACTATGCTGGGCACCAAAGGTAGAAAACTGATTAAGGTTGCATAGGAATAAGAGCCATAAACAAATAAGTTTATGCAATTAGGTTACTTAACACTTGTCTTACAGAAATTTGATCTCATGCTGAATATGTCTTAAGGTACGTAGTAATACATGAGCATGTGGACAATTCTGCAAACTCACAGTCTGGTGCAGGGTTGTATGCTACAAAGAGCCAGCGCGGCATAAGGAGCAGTATTGCGTGGAGAGATACTTTACCTTATTGTTCTTCCTGCCATTCAGCTTGTCTGTCTTCAATGTTTGTGTTTCTCTCTTCTCTCCAGTATTTCATAATCATTATTGGAAAGCCATCAAGACTGCAGGACTGGATTGTCTGCACATTTTTAGTTATGTGAAGTTATTTGTGTAGCATATTTCTTAGTGGAATGGTTGTGTAAAACATTTATATAAGATACAGAAGTCATGAGGGGCTGAGTAGCTAATCTTTTGTGTGCTAGGTCAGAGAATAGGTTAAAAGTGACCTACTTGAGCAGGGTCCTGGAATGGGTGGAGCAGAAGGAGGTCGTATGAAAGCACCAGAGTGCATGTCAGTAGCTGTTAAGTTCTTATTCTTAGCTCTGAAGTATACTAGACAAGGGAGACTGGCTAGAGGAAAAGAAGACAGAGGGGTAGGTAGAGGCATGTGTGCTACGCTCAAGGTAACAGGGACAGTCCAGAGCTACTCAAGGATTTTAATCAGATTAGTGACATGGTCAGACTTATATTTTAGAAAGAAGTTCCTAAGTGGCAGACATTTCAACTTTAGCATGCCCTGTTCTGCTTTCTATATTCTCTGTCCCCAAAGTCAGGTGAAACACTCGCTGACCTTTAAATTCCAGCTCACTGCTTAACATGACTCCCAGATACCAAAGTCCAATTTTCTGCCATCACTTTGAAGAAATATGCTATTTCCTTTGTCTTGACACCCACATGGCTCGCTCCTTTAATTTCATCCATGTCTGTGCTGAAACGTCATATCAGAGACCTTCCCCTGCCTATCAAAGCTAGCGTTTCCATCTCTCCTTAGTTTCTTACCTGACTTTATTTTTCTTTTTAGTACTTACCAGCCCCAAAAGTTATTTGTTTATTCATTTATTTCTGTATCCTCTCGCTGAAATACAAAGTCCCTGAGAAAGGAGTTTTCATATATTTTTTTAACCTTGCAGTGCTATGCACCTGGCACATGATAGGTGTTCAGTAGTTTTATCTATTTATTTATTAGTTTTTTTGAGACAGAGTCTCACTATGTCACCCTGGTTAGACTGTTGTGGTGTCATAGCTCATAGCAACCTCAAACTCTTGGGCTTAAGCTATTCTCTTGGCTTATCCTCCCAAGTAGCTGGGACTACAGGCGCCTGCCACAACGCCCAGCTATTTTTTTGTTGCAGTTGTGTAGTTGGCCCGGGTCGGGTTTGAACCCGCCACCCTTGGTGTATGTGGCTGGCACCGTAACCACAGTAGTACGAGTGCTGAGCCTGTTCAGTAGTTTTAGTGTGGCCCCGACTTTCTTGCCTTTTCTCCTCTCTCTTGCCCTGCACTTCGCAGCTCAGACAGGGTTCTTCTCACAGTTCACCATTCCCCAGTTCTGCCTCCTTTTCATCTGTCAGGGTCCATCTTAGACACCATCTTTCCTATCAAATCTTTCTTCAAGCAGTTGCTCCTCCTATTATATACTTACTCCCATAATGCTTTTTGACTATAAAGTGGAAGAGTGTTTCCCTGGGATGTCCAGGCCATGATAAGTGCAAACAAATATTTGATAACAGGTTACTGATTGACCAGTAGAGATTTGTATAATGAGTTGTAGAGAAGCATTCTAGGTAAAATTTGAAATTCACTTGGAGAAATACAGTAATTAGATGGAATTTGAATTTGGTTACAAATGCAGTGTGATTGGAGGAGAATAGCTAGTGAAATAGTCACCAATTTCTGTTATATACGCATCTATACAAACCATCCGCAAAAGTATCTATTGACCTTATATACACACACACCATTTAACCAATTTATCACCCTTTTTGCAGAAATAACATGAACTGTGATAGAGAAAAATAAGTGCTGAAGAAAATACTTGCTAGAAACAGTATAAATAGCATGTTAACATTTCATACTTTCGTCATTTTTCTGCATAATTACATCACCACATTTACCACTGAAAAAATACATTTTCCAGAATAATTGTTATTGAATGGAATCAATAGCAGTCCAGTCTTTATTTCGTAAGACAATGTAAAACTACATTTGGATTGTTAAAAAAGTCTTTGTTGTTTGAGAACTCTGGAGGGTTATTTTTTTGGCTGATCGAAAAGTATAGAGGCATGTTCCATCCAGGGGGTCCAACCTTTTGGCTTCTCTCTGCTACATTGAAAGAAGACTTGTCTTGGGCCACATGTTAAGTAAACAAACACTAATGAAAGCTATGAGCAAAAAAAAAAAAAAAAAAAAAGAAAAGAAAGAAAGAAAACTGCATCATTTTCGTGATATCTACCATTACAGAAAAGCAAAACAGGCCTCACATAATCACATGCAGCCCACCTAGCGCAGGTTGGATGCTTATTTTATTTCACATACAATTCAGCATCGTGTCTGAGGATCGTTGAATTCACTTTTAAGTGATTAATTTCTTCTGTAAAATCCTGGCCAAGGACTTGGTGTGAAGTTGTCTAATTTCTCATTTATGAACTCATGTTCTTTCTCTACTCATAAATATCTTTTCTTTCAGATAAAAATTATGCTAAATTGTTGGAGTTTCCTTGAACTTCCAATTGAGACAAAACTATGCAAGTTAATAAATAAAATTACTACCTAGTCATGAAAGCAAAAGCAGCCGTTAATCATAGTTAGCCTTTAATAATAGTCAACAACAAAATAAATAATGAAAGCCAAAGTTATTCCTTTTTTAATATGTGAGGACCACTTTGGACCATTTGCAAGTGCCAGAAGGATTTGGGGATGTCTTCACAAATGCAATGAAAGTACATAAATACAGAAAGCTGGAGATAATGAAGATAAACTTTTCATTTAGGGTTCCAGTTTATCCACAGTGTGAAAGCTTAGATGCTTTGTGTGGAAGATAGCAAAGGAAGCATGATTTTCACATGATTTATTACATATATTTATTTTTTTACCCTAACAATGGCTAACTGGGAAGGATGGAGGAATCCTAGATATGTTTATTGGGAATCACTGTGCTATAAATGAATGAAATATAAGTAAGCATTTTCATAAGATGTATTTAGTATTTTCCTACAATGAGTTCATAAGCTTGTAAGTAAAACATTACAAAGAATTTTACCCCTTGTTTTTCTTAATTAAAATATAGATTTTGGAAAGATTTATATAAACTTGAAGTAGATCGTAAAAGTTTTTTATATTAGAAATATTTGGGAAGAAGTTATAATGCAATAGAAATTTTTGCTTTATATATTTTAAAGGATTTTTATGGTATTTTGTTTGTTTTTAGAGTAAAGCCAATCCCTGCTGAAGGAGTCAAGTCAAATCCTTCCAAGCGACATAGAGACCGCCTTAATACAGAGTTGGACCGTTTGGCTAGCCTGCTGCCTTTCCCACAAGATATTATTAATAAGCTGGACAAACTTTCCGTTCTTAGGCTCAGTGTCAGTTACCTGAGAGCCAAGAGCTTCTTTGATGGTAAGACATAAAACTATAATTTTTTTAACAATAACATCCAAAATACTTAATTGTTTCTGTGTTAATATCTATAAAAATCAGAAATATGTGAAAAGCAGGGTATTTAAAATTGGTGTACAGTAAAACTTACGTGGCCGAGCCAAATTTATAAATCCTAAAATCCATTTGCCAGATAGATGCAGCCACTTAAGTGATATATAATTACCATTCTATGAAAATCATATGTTGGCTCCGCGCCTGTGGCTCAATCGGCTAAGGCGCCAGCCATGTACACCTAAGGTGGCGGGTTCGAATCCCCAGCCCGACCCGACAAATAACAATGATGGCTGCAACCAAAAAATGGCCGGGCGTTGTGGCAGGCACCTGTGGTCCCAGCTACTTGGGAGGCGGAGGCAGGAGACTCGCTTGAGCCCAGGAGTTAGAGGTTGCTATGAGCTGTGATGCCATGGCACTCTACCCAGGGGGATAGCTGGAGGCTCCGTCTCAAAAAAAAAAAAAAAAAGAAAATCATATGTTTAGAAGTTGTACTCAGATTGAGTTTGTCCAATTCCAGTTCCCTTTTTCTTTGCAATTCAGTTTTTTAAAGTCTCTCTTTAAAAAAAAAAAAAAAAGTAGAAGAAAACATGTTATTAACATTGTGATGTGTTATTGATGGATTTTCTATGTTTTCACAGGTATTTCTTTTATCCTTTCAAAATGATGTATACTTCTAATCCTTTATGTTAATTGTATGTTTACTGCAGGAAAATATAATGGAAATTTTTTCCAGTGGAAAGAGCACTTCACTATAGGAGTCAATAGAATTGGGTTTCATTCTCCATTGTGCCACTGACAAAGTGTTTGACTTTAACTGAACCAGATAGCATCTTTCAGCTGTAAAAGCTGGGTTTTGAGCTATGTAGCTAGATGATATTTACTTTTTATCTTATAGTAGTTTATGATAATTATTTTAAATAAAATTATTTGTTTGAAAATAGTGTTTTCTCATGTAGAGTCATTTTTTGATTTCTCTTTCATCTCTGTATAGATAGTAGATTGTTCAAGGAAATGATCTTCTTTAAGATTATATTTTACAACCTGTTGTAAGGAAATTAATGATAAAATCTCAGTGGCCTATATCAGTGCTTCTTAGACGTTAATTTGCTTACAGATTACATAAGGCTCTTGTTAAGATGCAGAGTGTTACTCAGTAGCTTTGATTGTAGCCAGAGATTTTGCCTTTCTAACAAGCTTGCAGATGCTGCTGCTCCTGCTAGTCTAGACACTAGAAGTACCTAGGCAGTGCATTTACAGATACTTGAGCTTGTAATTTCTGTTTAGACTCTTGCAAAACAGTTAATAATTTCCCTTTAGGTCTGTGTTTATGTGTTTGATGTATTTAATTTGGGCATCTTTGCATTTTTTTGTTTGCTTGCTTACCTTTATGTTCTTTCTTTTGGATGAAAGCCATCTGGTTTAACCAGTGTGGCCTGGACAATATGCACTGATCTGAGGAGAGTGATTTCAAGAGAGATTATATATTTAAAAGTTTCACATTAGACACTTAAATTGTCTGTGATCTTCACAAAAAGACTTAGAATTTTCAGTTTTATTTATACCAAACCCTTCATCCTGGAGATGAATTATGTAGTATTCAGTCGTGGGTCCATGAGTGTGTGTTTATCAACTATATAGTCCTTCTGTGATATAGTTGAAACTTGCACTGAGGTGCCAGATTCCTTATATTGTTTTTCCTGACCATGTCTCAATTATTTTTCTTTACTAGGACAGGCCATATAGCAAAGCAATGAGAAATTTTTCCTAGATCAGTGGGTCTTAAAAGTATAGCCTCCCAGACAAGGAGACAAGGAGCATCAGCATCATTTGGGAACTTGTGCTAATTCTTGAGCTCCACATAGAATCTAGGATGACGAGGCACCTGGTGGTCAGTCTAGATGCATGTTGAAGTTTGGGGCTGCTACTATAGCTTGTACCTTGGGCCCAATCCCAGATGCATGGAGTGCTGGCCCGATCCTTAGCATTTATTCCTATACTGTGCTGACCATGTGGTGGCAGATTCCGTGACATACCCGATGTGGTCTGCACCCTTAGAGAGTTTACAGTCTAGAAGCCAAGGAGGCATTTTCCCTGGACTCTGGCAAAGACTTAGTGGCTTGTGTCACTTTACCTTTCCAATTCCTGCTCCTTTATGGCAAATCAAGTTAAATATGTTAAAAACAGAAAAAAAATGTACAGGTTGTCCTGGGTTAGAAGTAGTGGAGCAGAGCTGAAGCTGCAGATGTGCGTATGTGATGAAGTGTTCTGTCATTGAATGCTGTAGGGAGAGTCCAGAGTCTACATTTTAAAGAACATTGCGGTTTTAACAGGGCTCATAATGGAGTTCTTGTTAAAAAGTTTTAGCTCTTTATTAACGACTTTGTCTATTTTTTATCCTGGTTCAGTGTATTTGATTGTGGAATCTTATTTCCTATATGTATTATTAACTTCATCAATTACATTTAATTTTAGATCCTTTACTGGTTTTCAGATTTCAGTATGTATGCAAAAGAATTACCTGGGCATTAAAGCGCACATTCTAGGATCTGCTGATTCTGTAGGTTCTGTGTAAAAGCCAGGAATCAGTATTTTAATCAGCATATTACAGAGTCAGATGTAGTGACTAGTCTGGCTTTAATTATGCCCCAGACTAATTTTAAAAAGTTATTTTCTTTGCCATCAGAAAGACAAATCCAAACATACAGAATTTTAAGAAGATGTCAAATGTGTCTGCTTGGTTTTAGTGGTGTGCGTACAGCTTAAGCAGTTTCTTAGGTTGTTTAATATAGGTTATTCAATATAGTGTTAGGTGGAAAGTGGAAATAATTGATTAAAAAATCCCAAATCTTCTGCAGATCACCAGTGGTCTGGGAAGGCAATTCAACTTTTCATAGCACACAGAGAACCAAATTTTAAGGGTAATTCTTATGAATTGAACAAATGCTAAAAACGAAGAGACTTTTGCAGCCTGCTGACAGTGACTAGGGTTTTAGTGTGCAGTTAGACCCTCTCTCCCACTATGAGGGAAACAGTATAGCAAAGCAAAGGGAAGCTCAAAGTGAATAACAGGATGCAAACAGGGGGTGTGTGAATTCCTGCGGAAAGAACAATATAAACGAGTAATCATACAATCTTGTTAGAAAGGAAACTCAAGTTTTACTGTAACAATAGATATTTTTCCAAGAAAATACATCTATTTATTGCAAGTTTAAATAATCCAACTTGGATGGATCTTCTCAAACTTTGGAACCATGACTAGACTGCTATTACTGCCTGAAAAGCCACACTGTTAAGTTTCAAGAGCAACATTAATATTTATCCATTTCTAATTAGTAAAAACATTATAAAATATACTTTTAAAGTACTTGAATAGACCTTAGTCATTTTTTCAGCTATGGTAAAGTTTGAGCATATTCTTTAACACTGTTACAGTATTAAACTCAGATATCACATTATCTTTGAAATGAAATGTGTTTAAATAATATTAAATAACTTAATGACTCTCATCAATAGTAGTTTATTAATAGAGTAGTTTATTAATAGGATGTGGGTGGTTGCCACTTAACCTTTGAGACTGGTTGATGTTAAACCAAAGGATTCTTTTCTCCTGTTGTGTCTTTGTAAGTGTTAAACAGGGAACCACGGGAACAATCTAATCAGTTGTGGAAATGTTTTATTCTTAGAGTAATTTCAGCAGTTTAATATATAACAGTTTGTGACTTGGATTTCCTTATTGCCATTTGATGTGTTTGTTATCATGTAAGTGTTGTGTTCAAGTTACTCCACTTTTTTGGCAGTAACCCCCCAAATTAAAAATTTATGAATGACTCTCTTTTAAGTTTAGACCGAAATATTTGATGGAGTGAAAAAGGCAGAAAAATGTTATCTTCCTGTGAGACAATCACAGAGGTCATATGTCATGTGGTATTTGTTAATTCAGTAAAATGCTCATGTTAAATATGCACCATTTAAAATATCTATGAAATCTTTTACATTCTCAGTTATATCTGAGTCATAGGCGATTCCTTATGACATCTGTATAATTGGGATGTATAAATTTAATTTGTGGAAGAGAAGAATGAGAAATAAGAAAAAGATAATTTTGCCTAGGTTGCCATTAAGCCAGACAACTTGTTTTGGAGATCTGAGTTTCTCATTTCAAAGTCCTGCATTTGTGCAGCTGTTGTAGGGAGTAGTTTTCTGGTTGTTTTAAATGCCAAAAAAGTAAGGGAAAAGCTGTATGTTGAATCACTATACATGCTTGAAGTGATTAACATTTTACACAGTGCAGAACATTTTAAATTCTCTAAATCTACAAATGCTGTGGGAGGAGAGGATGACAGTTTAATTTACATTATGATCTGATATTATGATTTAGTCTCCTTATTTACCCTGGGTCTTTATTGACTGAATCTTGAGTTAAACGTTATAAGTGCTCCTTTCTTGGTCTTTTGCAGATGATTTAACAGTTCATTCCCAGTTCATTAGGCTTTCAAAAGAGAGCAATTGTATTCATCTTTAGTTTATGCATTTTTCTGAATTTCAGTCCTGTTTTGGACTCTTTAGACTAGAACATTAATCTTGAAAAACAAATGTGCATGAGTTTACATGTACATACACCAAGAACAAACTTGAAGCAGCAGCAAAAATGAATTAAGTCATAACACACCTTAAAGGGCTGGTATTTTATAAAGTCTAATGGATTTGTATAACTGTTTTTTCATTCATGAGAATTCTGTAATTTTATCTGCTGTGCTACAATTTTTAAATTCCTGTAGGTCAACTAATTGACAAAAATTATAGTTCCACAGAAAATGTGAATGAATTCTTAATTCTAGGAATGTCCAGTAAGGTTGTTTGCCCACCAATTTAGCACATTTGAAATCATCAAATAACTTTAGTACTCACTGGGTTTCATTTACCCATGGTCTTATCTATCTTAGAATGTGATTAACTGTGCATATTTTTTCTCCAGATTCGCATTCTAAAACATGAAACTCTATTAAATATTCATGATAATTTTCATAGCTCAAACTATATAGATGTAGTGGTTTTTAAATTTTTAATTTATGGACTTCGTGTAATAAAATCCTTACAGATTGAAGCGTGAATGAATAAAATGAATAGCAGAGTGTGAGTATTGAATACTAAGTATTCAAGTCCTGGCTCTCACATTTAATAATATAACTTCTTTGGATCGGGAACACTCTTTTCTGCAGATACCCAGTTTGCAGTGTAAGATCAGTAGATCATAGCAGCCAGGTGTGATGGCACAGTGCTGAATCCCAGTGCTTTGAGGGGCCAAGACAGGAGAATTGCTTCAAGCCAGGAGTTTGAGGCTGCAGTGAGTTGTTATTGGACCACTGCACGCAAGCCCCATCTCTTCTCCTGCCGCAAAAAGAGATTCATTAGATTACATGAGTAAATGTAATTTTGTATGGGACACTTTCACCTCAGAGTGTTTTTGTTTGCCTTGACAAATATTTTTTAAAACGAAGTGACAATAATCTATACAAGATGCAAACAAAACCTAAATTTATCGGAGCATTTATTCTGTATTTTCTTTCTTTCCTTTCTCTTTTTAGTTTACTGATTAAATGAATGTCTCTTGTTGTATGTCTCTAGAATCCTTGATTCTTTCACCATGTCTAGTTATAAATTTGTGCCTTTAGCTTTTTTTTTTTTCTTCGCAGGAAGACTACCATTGTGATAATATTAAAGCCAGCCACTGTCAGCAATTTTTTTTTTAACTTTCAAATGTAGATATTGAAATATCTATAGATATTTTTGTGAGGCTCTGTGAACTGGTTGATGGAAATGTGCCTTTTCATGTTATAATGTTTTAGAGAATATAGTCACAGATAATATTAAATAATTAGAGTCTGTAAAGAAATACTTATATTACCACTAGTTTTTCATTTTTATTTAGTAATATTTTTATTTTAAAATCCTGCTTGTACACAATTTTAACTTTTTAATCAGTGAATTTTAATCAACAGTTCAAGCTCATTCATTTGTTTGTAGCTGGAGATTTCTAATTCTTTTAAAATTCTGATGCTACTGTAATATCAAGCAGCCATCTTGGCATAATAATTTTAAGCCATGAAAGTGAATAAATATCTGGAGAGCATGTAGAATAAGAGGGAAAATACCAAAGATTAGATGTTTTAAGGATAGGCAGAGATGCAGGAAAACAAATCTGTGCAGTATGAAACGATGCTACGGTGATAATAAGTTCGTTTAAGATGTTTCATTTGGTGGTTAAATTCTTAGGAGGACCAAGGAGAACATTGTACATGTAAACTGAAATGAAATTAAAGTTTATATGGGAAAATAAAAATGCTAGAGAAGATAATTTCTGATCCCTGATGGTCCATAGATGCTATAAAGCCATTCTTTTGTTAGCAGTGGGAGGTTAGGAGGGAGACAGGCAGTCAGATTAGATCGGTCGACTTAATGAACCTTGATAAATTTCCCATACTCAATTCTTCTGGTATTTTCTAACCTGAAATTTTCCCATATGATGTGGGGAGACCTTTTATTGTCAGTTTTACAGAATATTCTGTTGCCAACTTTATTTTTGATCATGTCTAGTTTCTGTATTATGGAGACAGCATTCCATCTCTTTCTTTATCTCAGCATGGTGAGGGAGGCTGGGTCTGGTGATGAAAGCGGTGGAAGTCAGGAGTTGTAGATGCTCGTTTAGTTAACTAATCTTGTGGCTTTTCGGAAGACCTTTAACCTTACAGCTCCACAGACAATAATAATGCTTGCCTCCCTAAATATGTTGAGTTTGTAGTGGATTAATCCTGAAAATAAGACATCTATGAAGTAAATCTTATAATTAAAATTGTTCTTGTTATATAAATTATTTCTTATAGAATATTGATATGTTACTTGTTTTAATGGAGACTTTGTTGTTGTTTTTGTTGAATATGCACAAGGGACTTTAGGGATTTAATATCACCTGGTAATGATATCCCTTTGTTGAATTAATTTTGCATTTTGATTTAGAAATGGAAATTTGCTAATAAACTCTTTTTCAGCCTTTTGGTATAATATGTAATAATTTTCTTCCACATGTTCTTTTATCAAAAGTGCCACATACTCAAAACTAGAAACTTTGTTCAAGGAAAATGACAGCTTGTTTTGGCGAGGATATAAACTATCGACACAGGGTGCTCCTTGGTATATTTGGGTACATACAGAGTTCTGTGTTGTTGCCCTATGTCTTAGTCTTGAATATATGCTTTAGTTTTTATATTTGCAAAATCTCTATTAGAGTTGTTTCTCCTGAAGGTATTCATATTAATAAGTATGCTCTTTAAGCAAAGAAATAATTATAGGAAATGTAAGGGAATTAAATCCAGAACATGTGTTAAGTTAGTTTCTAAATCTGACTGTTCAAAGTCATTGGGCACCTGGTTGTCAGTATCACCTAGGAACTTGTTAGTAAACTGTGGGACCCCATCCTACACATACTGAATCAGGAATTCTGGAGGGTGGGACCCAGCATGGTGTTTAATAAGCCTTCCAGGTGATTCTGAAGTCTGTAAAATTGTAAGAATCACTGCTCTAATTGTTTCTATTCTGCCGTTCAAATTACAATTTGAATTCTATTTTTGTATATGTGAAAAATCTAAATACAATTCTTTTCTCACTGAAAAGGTAAATTAACTGCTCTTGTTGGTTCCATTAATACAGAGTTTTAATGTAAAATTGTAGAAGAATTGCATATAATTGGGTACCTATTCTTCAGCAGGAAGAATGTTAACACAAGTGAAAGTTTCCACTTAAGAGTTGGAATGGAACTATTAAACCCTTTTTCAAGTGAAAGTAATGTTTCTTAGATTTCCTGAAAAGACTACTGTAACCACCAGTGTTTTTCAACCCATAGTCATAAACACATAAATTAACATTTGTATTTTTAAAGGACTGAATATTCTAAAATAAAATATTATTTTATTTGTGGGATGGAATATAATAATTTGTCCATATTATTGGAATGTACCAAACTATGTATACCTAATCTTTGTTTCCTAGGAATTTCAAATATAACATAGTTTTTTCTTTAATGTCATCTTCTCCCTTTATTCTCTCAAAAGGAGAATGATTCATTTACAAAAGAAAAACATTGTCTTCGAGGGAAACACTTATCTTTTGTGCCAAAATATGTAGAAAAAAGTTCCTTTAGGTACACTTAACATATTATTTAGAAATTATTTATAAATACTTATACCAGACTAAACCAAACTGGAAGTGTTTTTCTTAAGTTTAAGAAATACTGTGTTATTTAACTCTAATTTATAAAAGATTATGTATTTGCGTGAACTTTATAAGTCATCACTTTGTGCTAAAGTAATAAAAGGAATGATAAATATTATCAAATAAATTGAATTTACAGCAACAATCAGGGATTAAAAGGGCATGTGCTTTTCCCTGACAAGACTTTACTACAAATTATTCTAACAAAATAGAAAATAGAGTTGATCACAATCCAGTAATTCTTCTTCATGAATTTTCTCTCTCGATCAACTTAAAACATGTTAATTAAAGAAGAAATATTTGACTTGTAGGGGGAAGTAGGAATCTGAGGTTAGATGGATGAGGAAGAAAAGTTCCATATTAGGAAACATAGATATAGTTAAATGCATGTGGGAATAATCATCTGAAATATAACTATTTGGTAATGTTGTAATGTCTTTGCATTCCAAATTCCATCATTGGTTATATTCACTTCTTACTTGAATTAGATGATTGCTTCATAGATATCTGAATGAGGAAATCGTTGAAATATTGCAGCAGTTTACTATGCTAATATTCCACTGAATGTTCATAGTCAGATCCTCACACTTTGAAAGGTGGTGTGTATCTCACTGCTGGGAGGATTTTTAAAGAGGTCCATTACAGTACAGCAGATCCTTCGCAAGTAGCAGTCAGCTGGGACTTCTTTTCAGATAATGCATTTGTTTTCTGTGAACTGTTGTATATTAAATTCCAGTAGTATAACGTTTAAGGTGTCCTGTGCATCTTATTATGCATAATTTGTATAACATTTTACAGTTTTGAAGTATAGTTGACCACGAGCAGCATAAGAGTGAGGGGGTGTGACTCCTATGCATTTAAGACTCAACGTTTGACTGCCTGCAAACTTTACTACTAATAGCCCACTGTTGACCAAGGAGCCTTCCTGTTAACAGGAAGTTGCTCAAGACATACTTTGTTGTATTATTACATGTTCTACTCTTACAATAAAGTAACCTAAGAAAAGAAAACTTTTTTAAAATTTCAGATTAATATAAGGGTACAAATGATTAGGTTACTTTGTTCACATTTGTCAGGCAAAGTCCACAGTTGTAGTTGAGCCCTTCACCCAGGGAGGGGGACTGGTAAGCTCTCATCTACTGGGCAAAAGAAAATATTATTAAGAAAATCACAAGGATGAGAAAATATATTTCCTGTTTGTTAAGTGAAAGCAGATTATGATAAAGGTCTCATCTGCTCTCAAGGGTGACCAGGACACATAAGTGCAGCTGAGTGGTTCACACCTGTGTTATTCTAAGGTCAATTGTACTTTCAAGTTTGTGTTGTGCAGTCACCATGGCAATACTATTAAATACATGTTAGGCTCTCCATTTAAAGATGATAAAATATTTAACCCACAGTGGGCACTTGCATCGTAAGCTTTCCACTGTGTAAACTCAGCATAGAATTCATTGTCTCTGTCTGCACTGTCAGTGATTGATTCCAGGCATCACCCAGACACTCTATTTGTTATTTGTCTCAGGCAGTATCATGGTCCTCATTTAAAGATGAGGAAACTAAAGGTCAAACTAGAGGTGGTTAATAAAAGTTCACACTCTGGGTCATGGCACCTGACTTTTTATCTAGGCTCTACCACTTACATCTCTATGACCCTGGGAAAGTTCCTGAACCTCCCTAAGTCTCAGTTTCCTAATGTACTGAAAAAACAACAATGCTAGTCTCAGAACTATTATGGAGATTAAAATAAGATATAGTACATGGAAAGCACTGGGTATACAGTGTGTGCTCAGTATCACGTATTACTGAGTAATTTACATAATGTCACTCAGATGGTAGAAGCAACTCTTGTGACAGTAGCCCATGTCACTTTTACTCTTGGATTGCTTTCTTTCTAACCAAGGCAAGCAGTGTACACAGGAACATGAGTAGTATTAATTGATAAAACTTCTAGCAATTTTAAGAAGGGAGAGTTATTAGGCATGAGATCAAGAAAAAGATGAGAAACTTCATGGAAGGGTAAAAACTAACATAGTCCGGATCAAGAGGCCTTGACATAAATTGAGTTTTCTTAAAAGATCCGGGGGGGGGGGGGGGAGAAGGGAATTGGTGCGGTCTCACCTAATAGGCACAAATGCCCTTACATTTGTGAGAGCATCCCAACTACAACTGGGACTTCACCTAACAAACACAAACATTGTAACCCAACTGTACCCTCCTCTGAATTGTACCTTAAATCTGAAATTAAAAAAAGGTGCAGTAGTGGTTTTTTTAGATGACACTGGTAAAATACTCCACTCTTCCCAGAAAGAGTCATCTTTGCACAATATTTACTTAAATTCTTTATTGATGATTAACTTTACATGAGAGCAACAGGAATATCATTGTACACACTGTATACCCAGTGCTTTCCATGTATTATATATTATTTAATCTTCATAATAGTTCTGAGACTAGCATTGTTGTTCTTATAATATATTAGGAAACTGGGACTTAAGGAGGGTAAGAAACTTTCCCAGGGTGGTAGAGATTGAAGTATTTTTTGGTAGAACCCTCCAGTGATTATTCCTCCAAATGCATTTGTCATTTGCCTACTTACACAGTAGTTACACATAGTAAATATTGTCTTCCCAACATTTAGAGTTATACACATCATTTAGAATTCTTGGATAGACTGAGTTAACTTCATAAAAATGTTAATTCTCCATGAGTTGAGTTATAAATTTAATATGAACCTAATAACACTATTAATAGTTTTTACCCCAAAGCTAGATAATATTCTGCACTGATTGGAAATACAAGTACATCTCTCAATGAGATGGATAGTTGATTCTTTTTTCTCACCACCACTAGTTCCCTGGTATTTAGATAAATAAATATAGATGTTAAAGTCATTTTTATAGGTTACATTTTAAGGAACCTTAGTCTCATAAGTTGGCAGATAGGAGTGAAACGAGCATTTATAACAGCATCATGTAAGTCTTCAAAACTTCTAAGTTATGTGGCAAAATTCATATAGTAAACTCATCAAAAATTATTTGTAACAAATTGTCAGCTTATGGTGTAGTCACTTCAGTTTTGTTATTGAGACATAATAAGAAACTATCTATTGGCAAAAGGATTATTTACCTAGCCATTATAAACAGTGGATGCCCATATTTCACATTGTCTCTTTGTTTAGTGTTTAGAAGTTTTCTGCAAGAGTCATTTAATATTGCTTATTTTAAAATCTACCTACATCATTGTGTTTTTTCTTTCTTCCATAGTTGCATTAAAATCCTCCCCTGCTGACAGAAATGGAGGCCAGGATAACAGAGCAAATTTCAGAGAAGACCTGAATTTGCAAGAAGGAGAGTTGTTATTACAGGTAAATTTTAGTGAATGGAGTTCATTATGAGGACAGTTATAAGTGGAAAATTAATTAGTCTTTTAATTATTTCTAGTTTATTTATGACTCCTTGAGTGTTTCATGCCACTTTCATCTGAACTGTAGTAGTGGAATAATGCCTAATGTGAAAAAATGGAATTACAGTCACTGTCAATAACAGACCACTTAGAGGACAGTGGTTCCATAAGATTGTAATATCATGTTTTTATTTTACCCTTTCTGTGTTCAGATATGCTTACATACACATATGTTAAAATTGCCTATAATATTTAGTACAGTAACTTGCTGTATAGGTTCATGATCTAGAGACCGTAGGCTGTGCTATACTAGATAGCGTAGCCAGCTCTATGTTAGACTGCATTATTTGGGTTTGTTTGTGGAGGCACATTCTGTGATGTTTGCACAATGAAATCACTAACGATCCATTTCTTAGAATGTATTCCCGTCATTAAGCAGTGCATGACTATATATGAAGTAGGTTAATTAGAGGTCTAGTCATTACCTCCCTTCTTTTTGTATTTTTTCAAATAACAAGAACTCCTAGATTATGTTACAAGTTCTCATTTAAAATATTGGATTTATATATCCTTTTTTCAGAAGCATATCTCTAGGCTCAGTGCCTGTAGCTCAGCAGCTGAAGCACCAGTCGAAGCACCAGCCGCATATATTGAGGCTGGTGGGCTTGAACCCGGCCCAGGCTTGCCCAACAATAATGACAGCTACAACAACAACAACAAAATAGCCAGGCTTTGTGGTGGGTGCCTATAGTCCCAGCTACTTGGGAGGCTGAGGCAAGAGAATTGCTTAAGCCCAGGAATTTGAGGTTGCTGTGACATTATGGCACTCTACCAAAGGCAACATAGTTAGACTCTGTCTCAAAAAAAAAAAAAAATGTATCTCTATTACAATTGTTAATTGCATTTACTGAACAGTTCAGAATTGTTCATTATCTGAATTTTATTACTTTTTTCAGTGTTATAACTTACATTTTTTTTGCAGCTGTTTGTGACTTACTAAATACGCTATAGATTTTCTCAACAATTGTAATCCTTAGTTTTATGCTTTATAACTTAACAGCGTTTCTAATAGTTTTGTCTGTGAAAGCATTTTAAATGTTTATTTTTTACTATTTCCAGGTTTTTTTTTTTAAGAATTGATGCTATGCTTGATTCTCATCTAAAATTCTTAGATATTTATTTCAGTAAAAAAAAAAAGAGAGAGAGTAAAGATGTGTGCTGCATTGTGTGTTGTGGTTATTATGTGAGCACATTCAGTTCCATCCACAGAACTGATTGGAAGAGTGTAGTGTGGTTCATGGTTTCTCAGTGTGACAAAAAGTAGCCATAAACTTTGAAAGCTTCATAATTCATTCAGCAAATGCCAGAGTATAGCCTAATAATTTATAATATTTTTATAATAATTCTATAATTATGTTTAAATTCCTAACAGCAAAACTTAACTGTGCCTCCACTATGTGAAACAAATTGTATATGTTCAAGCATGAGTCTACTCCCCTCCCTGCCAGCTGGAGATCCTTATGTTATGTATTAGCCAAAATCATAAAGATTCCTTATTCAGGTCATAGAAAAACATTCTAATAATTGCAGTATAAAGTGACCAAACACTTCTCTTGGGTTATGTGTTAAGATAGTAATGAAATCCTGTATTTCAAGTAAAAATCGATAAATATGCCCTGCTTGACATAATGCTTGGCAAATTGGTTTAAATTATAGACCAGTAATTTATATTTTTTTCTTAAAATATTTAGACAGACTGTGTACATATCTTATGTCAAGGACACAGAATAATACTAATACAAAGGTATAGTATATATATACATATATGTACGTATTATGTGTGTGTATATATTATATATAAATTGTCTGGAAACTGGACTCTTTTAGGTATTTAAAATAAATTCACCTATTGTAATTATATGGATAATATTTGTACACTCCTTTTCAATAGGAAGCATCACATACTGTGTGATTTTCCTTAGGATTGTGCTATGCTTTATCTCTTCCTGAAGAAAATGACTGAAAATATTATAGATGTGACAGTGGCACATTTTGATATATGCAATTGTCATAATGGCTTTATATTTTCAACCTGCAATTATCATCCAGAGTATGGATGTTACCAAAGGTTCAACAGTATCATGAAAGACAGTCTGGTCCATAAACCGGGGTCAGGGGTGGGTTGATGGGAGCAGAGCTCAGGTTCTCAGGCTGCAGTGATAAAGATTCCCCTACCCACTTCACAGCCCAGAAGTTGGAGACTACAGCTGTATACCATATGGGCTGAAACTTTTGAAGAGAAACCTTTCCTTAGTTTAATAAAGGCATATAAGGAAAATGCTACAAAGTATTTTATTAACAAAAACGTGAAATTTAGCTTAAATTTATCATTTAATGAGGAATATATAAGTATCTTTTGTGTCTTTTCATTATCTGTTATTTACTTAACATGTTTATTTCATACATTTAAAATACATTTAAAACAAATTCTGTCTGGTGATATATAATACTTTGCCTGTGGTGGTCTTCCAGCTTCAGCATGATTTTCAGATAGGTTTTGGGGGTGTCTTTTCAGTCACATACCAATAAGGAGGTCAGAGACCATTTGTTTTCACATGTTCCTGACTATCCCCATTTGTGTGAAACTGTCTGAGACTAAAATAAGGGTAATCTTTTTATTAATATGTAATTAGCTTATTGATTTCCTCTGTCCATTTACTAATATGAGTAATCTTATTCTCTCTGGTATTTATGATCATTTGAGATATATGAAAAATTGCTGTGAATTTATTCTTTTTAGATTTTAATTTTATTTCTGACAGTTAACAAAAGGGATTTCATATTCTACCTTAAATCGTCCTTCTGTCTCTAGTTGTGCACCAATGAGTTTATTAGAGTGTACTGAATTCATTTCACTCTTTGAAAAGGTACTATGCTCTACAAAATAATATGCCCATACAATAGTCTTCTCCAGAAAGAACATATTTTCAAGATGAAACAATACAGCAATGGATGGATATTGTTAACTGCCAACAGAATTTAATAATATTTAGTTCTGAATATGTTAACATTAAATATTTAAGTTTCCACCCATCGTCCCCCTCCCCTTCCCTCCTTGTTCCCTTTCCCCATATTCTTGGGCTATAATTGGGTTATAGAAAGCTATAACTTGGTTTCATAGTAGGGCTGAGTACATTGGATACTTTTTCTTCCATTCTTGAGATACTTTGCTAAGAAGAATATGTTCCAGCTCATCCATGTGGAAGGAAGGTAATTGATGGGACCACACCTGTGGTGCATCTTACAAGGGTACATATGAAATTCACTAAATGTAGAATATAAATGTCTTAACACAATAACTAAGAAAATACCATGAAGGCTATGTTAACCAGTTAGATGAAAATATTTCAAATTGTATATAAAACCAGCACATTGTACTCCACAATTGCATTAATGTACACAGCTATGATTTAATAATAAAAAAAAAAAAGAAAAAAAAATCCAAGTTCCCAGTGGGTAGAATCACCATTCGTCATCTTGGGAAAATTGTCAAGTAGTAATATATAATCTCTGTAATCAAGGACCTGAGAGCTCAGTTGCAATAGAAGAGTTAGACCCATGCACCATTTTGTGAAAGGTAATACATAGAGGTGGCATATCATGGTATTTAAGTAAGTAGGCTTTGAAGCCAGACTGAGTCTATCTCCTGGCTTAATTTTCTCTGGCTGTGTGACTTTGGGCAAGTTACTTTTAAAGGTACAGTCCTTTCTTCACCTCAGTTTCTTCAATTAGAAAGAAGAAATAAAACTTTCCTTACTGAGTTGTTAGAAGAATTAAACTATGTGAATACATAAAATCATTTAGCAAAAGGACTGCTAAAAAATCTGGTTATCATTACAATTAAGTTCTCAGAAGTATAATATGGGTTAGGAATCTTGAGGGTGAGAGTAATTGGAGTGAAAAGAGTCACTGTGTTCCATTTTCCTCATCTGAAAATGAGCATCCCCTGGGCTGTGGGCATCTTGAACAGCAGGAGCAGGCTGAGCCCCCCCCATAATTAGCATGTGCCCTCTTTGGTATGTGATAGTTGATTGTTGAATAAAGTAATTCCTGTTACTTATGTAGCTCTTTATAGTTCTCCAAGCATTGTTAGGTAAATATTTATTTTTCTATTTCTGTAACTTCATAGTATGTCGTATTTGCTGTAGAGTATTATAGCACCTTAAATTGAGTGCCAACTCTGTTACAGGTGCTGAGTCAGATGAAATCTAGTCATCATATTTGCCCAATAAGATGCCAGTTTTTGAAATGATAGCACTGAAGCATGAAGGGGTAAAAAACTTAAAGTCTAGTAAGAGACAGAGATAGGAGTCTAGTCCAAATCTGTCTGGCCCCACACTGTGTGGTTCTTACACTACACAATATGGTGTCTTCCTTATATGAAAAAGAAGATGTAAAAAGATGTTGGCCATGATCACATTGCTAAGAGTAGATCAAGTACCAGATTATACACAAGTGGAAAATAGTGAGAACTTATAGAATTAAAATACATGATAACAATAAACTTAAAGTGATCTAAGATACCTGTGTTATCTGAGAGGAAAAGAAAGATACTAAAATTGGACTTCACTAACCAGTAAAAGAATAGAAAAAGAGTATATAACTTTCAAACTAAGTAAAGGAAAGATTATGGGATAATAAAAAAATAACAAGCCAAAAGCAAGCAAGAGGGAGAGGAAAAGTTCACAGTACAGTTGTGCTATAAAGATAGAAATAACATATATAAAATCAGATTTGAACTTAAATGTATTAGTAATTACATCAAATTTTTACGGATTAAATTTGTTTTACATTTGTATTATGTTTTAATTACATATTGTATAATACTATAAAAGTCTTAAAATGTTTTATAATACTTTGAAAGAATCCAAATCTCAAACTACGTTAGTGCTTAAAATGTCTTTGCACAGAAAAATTTTCTCCTATTTAGATGATAGTGAATGATACTTATATAGCATATATTTAAAGAAGGTACAGTATATGTAAAACAAAAATTTTAAGCTTAAAGAAGAGGAAGTCAGTATTCTATTGGTTATTCTGATTGAGCATTAAATTTAACTAAGTTTTTTCTTAGACAAATCAAAAAATGTGAATATATTCCTCTTCAGGGGTGTGTTGTACATTTGTGTTTGTGAAGCATTCCATATTTGAAATTACTATGGAATAGAAGGCATTTCCGAGATAAAAGTAATAGCCTTTATCTGACCGTCAGTTTTTATGAGGAACAATATTAAGTCACATTACTAACTTTATAACTCTTTTTCCTTGTAGGCTCTGAATGGCTTTGTATTGGTTGTCACTACAGATGGTTTGGTCTTTTATGCTTCTTCTACCATACAAGATTACCTAGGATTTCAGCAGGTAAGTGGATTGTTTTTAAATCATTTAAAATAATCTCTTTTAGAAAGTGAACTTTCTACTGTTTTTATATTTTAAATGTTAGGAACATTAAGTAGACCATTTATATGTATAAAGTATTAATTAAAATATATATGCTATAAAATAAAAAATTATATATTTGCAGCCAATATATTTTTTCTGTTTTTAATAATTTACTACACTATAGTTTCCTTAAATGTTTATATGATTCATGGCTATTGTGTTTCTTGTTTTCACTTATCACCAATTTCATATTTATGAAAGTTTCAGGCAGAAGGGTTTAGAGGAAAAGACAAAACAATATGGGCATGGCTTACACCTGTAATCCCAGCACTCTGGGAGGCCCAGGAAGGAGGATATGTTGCTCTCAGTAGTTTGAGACCAGCCTGGGTAAGAGTGAGACTGTCTTCGCTAAAAATAGACAAAAGTAGGGGGGCATGATGGCGTGTGGCTGTAGTCCCATCTGCTGAGGAGGCTGAGTTAAGGGGACCACTTGAGCCCAGGAGTTTGAGGTTACAGTGAGCTATGATGATTCCACTGCACTCTAGCCAAGGCAATAGAGTGAGACTGTCGCAAAAAAAGGAAAAAAAAAAAAAAAAGAGAGAGAGAGAGAACTAGAAAAGAAAATATTTGCCATCACATAATATACAGATAGCAGAGGTCATATGACAACTATGAAATCAATGAGGTGCTATGAAAAAAGTGCTATTTAAGTTGATCTAAGAATGTGTAGGATTCGGATGGTTGAACAAGGTAACATAGAAGTCCGGCCAGCAGTAGACCAGGAGGTATAGAAAGGAAATGTGTCTGACTGGTTCAATGTTATTGAAATGATGAATAAATGAAGTTACAAAGTATTTGGCAGAGTCAAGGGACACAAACAGCTGATATGATTTGAGAACAGATTGTAAGTACACTTGAATGCTGACTATCTTGTATATCTGGTTCTCAAATTGTAAGAATGCATAAGAGTCATAGGAATCACCCAAAGGACTCGATAAAACTTGGTAAAATCTCTGGGCCCTATTCCCAGGTATTTTGAAACAGTAGGCCCATGGATTTGCATTTCTAACATGCTCCCACGGCTGCTGGGCTGAGTAACTCTGTCTCTGTAACACTATTACTTGGACTGGTTTCAACTGTATTATATACCCAATGGAAACCACTATAAGTTTTTGTTAAAAAGAAATGTGTATGCTTCAGCTTGTGTTTCACATGAGAATTCTGGCTATTATGTAATGGGGTGACATAGAGATGGTTTAATCCTAGGACATTAATTTCCTAGGGAGATTTAAGTGTAGATGACTAAAGTAATGGAATCTGGTACTGCCATGAAGCCTAAATTAAAGCTTTCCTGTATTTTAAAGAAAGTCTGTTTAACCATCTTAATCATGATTTGATATTGTGATTTATATCAGTTAAGAAAATTAAGGAAATTAGCCATTTTCCAGTTTACTTTTTTCTCATATGTATACATTGATTTTTTTTAATAATACTGATCTTTAATAATATTGATACTAATAATAATATTGATAATATTTTAGAACAAATTTGTCTTCTCAAAGTAGACAAATGGTTTTATTGTGTAAAGAAAATCATATGTTGTCAAATACAATTGTCAAAAGATGGATTTTCTACCAAATGTATTAAATGAGAAGATGAACTTAGCACCAAATGTATACTGAAATGTAGATTGAAATTTAATTTGTATTATACCATCCAAAATAAAAGAGTTGCTATTATAACTTGATAATTAGAATTCTTCCACTTTGGGTTTATAAAGTTGCTTATTTTGGTAATTTGGGGGTTTAGTTTTTAAATGTCAAGGTAGTAAAAATGATTTCATGTTGCTCTGCTGAGAGAATTTCTTTATAACATAGATCATTTTTTAATTAAACCATAGCTGTATACATTAATGCAATCATGGGGTACAATGTGTTGGTTTTATATACAATTTGAAATGTTTTCATTACATCGATATTCTTTAAGAAAGCATTCATATCCGACATGAGTGGTGAATGAAAGTATCGTTTTAAAAACTCCAAGTTGTGACCTGCTAATGGGCATGCAGTTGATACCATAGATCACCACCAAACTCTTTCTTAGTTACTTAGGATGGAATAAAACAAGAACAGCATCACCATACGTGAAGTGTTTTGTGAAAGTTTTCTTCTGTGTTACATGTCTATGCAATGCATGTGATAATTGGAAAATGTATTTTTTTTTTTTTTACCATGAAGTGTAGTAAAAAGAAAGTTAGAAAAACTCTGGTTTAAACCCTAAGGGCTCAGCACTTATAGTAATGCTACAAAGCAAGAAACAAGGAGGAATTCTGACATGGTAAAGCATAGTCCCTTACACTATGGAGTCTACATAGAGTGAAAATTTAATTCAAAGAAAACTTTTAGAGAACAGTTAAGAAAATATATAGTGAATACTGTCAGCTTAGACAAGTCAAAGAAGCTTGACTTGTTTTGGGAAGGATTCATGGAAGAAGTGGGATGTAAAAGATAAAAGGATAAGGAATATAAAGAAATCTTAAGATGTTGCATTTAAGGACTGGGGAGGGGACTTATGGTGACCAAGAGTATACATGTTGGGAAATGATGACAGATTCACTTACGGCTTATCAGGTATGGTGCTAATCTCTCTTTCTCGCTTTTTGTCTTAGATGTCTGGGGAGCTTTGGCAGTCATTTGATTTACATTCGTTACCACTAACAAGCACCCCCTAAATCTAGATAGGTTTTTAAGTTACTTTAGTAAGCCATATTCTTTTTTATCAGTGTTTTTGTTTTATTTCCTTGTATGTTTTTCTTTAGTCTGATGTCATACATCAAAGCATGTATGAACTTATTCATACCGAAGACCGAGCTGAATTTCAGCGTCAGCTCCACTGGGCTTTAAACCCTTCACAATCTGCAGACTCTGGACAAAGAATTGATGGTAAGAATTGATGGTACAAAAGATATTGTTGGTGGTTTGGGGATACCGTTCTCTGAAAAGAGGCTAGGAACCTGTAGGGGCACAGGACTTCCTAGTGAAGGTAGGGAAGAAGTGGAAAGATATGGGTCTATAGCCATAAGGTAACAAAGAGCCTTTTATGCTAAGGAATATTTTGGCAGATGCGAGCACTAAAGAGTTTGAAGCAACAGAATATTGCCGTATTTAGTATTATATTTTATATTTAAAAAAAAACTCTATTGTCATCATGAAAGATGGAAAGAATGTACACAGTTGGTACTAGAGTGCATGTATATTGCTTAAAATGTGCTAAAGAAAGGACACACATATCCAAATTTTAAAAAAAGCTTTTTTCAAATGCAAAAGTGTCAGTAGAAGTGTTAAGAAAAGTACATTAGAAAATATAGAAATGGTTGACAATTACGGCCCAATAAAAATATAAACAAAAACTAAAGTTCTATGTGATAAAAGTGATATTTGGTAGTAAGTTTTTAGTTTCTATCCTTTAGCTTGTCTTCTGAAAATGATTTCTTTTGTATTGGGAATACAGACTGCAGTTTATACATTGACACAAATTTTACCTATTCATATATACCATTTTATAGCAAAAGAGAAAGTAAAATGTATATTGTTTCTATTTCTACAGAAGCTCATGGTCTCCCACAGCCAGGAATCTGTTACAACCCAGACCTTCTTCCTCCAGAAAACTCTTCTTCCATGGAGAGGTGCTTCATATGCCGACTGAGGTGTCTGCTAGACAACTCATCTGGTTTTCTGGTAAGGTGCAGTTATGTCGACTTTTACCACTGTTAAAAGAAAAACTTGAGGCAAATTTAAGTTAGCAGAACTTAATTGTGCAAAGAACGATTCCCAAGTCAGGTAGCCCTCAGAACCAGAAGAGGTTCAAAGAGCGCGCTTCAATACAGGCTGGCAGTTTTATGGACAGAAAATAGAAGGTAGGTGCAGAAATAGTTTGATTGATTACAGCGTGGGTTTTGCCTTATTTGAACATGGCCTGATCAGGTGGCCAGCTGTGATTGGGTGAAACTAGTCTGTTTGTTACAAAATTACACTGTCAAGTTAGGCTTTCAAGTTAGTTTACATACTAAGTTAAATTTCAGTTCCTTGCTAAGATCCAAAGTTCAGAGGCATCATCAGCCAAATTTAGTTTAGTTTAACACTACTATGTTATAGGAAAAATGGAAAAGTTAAATGAAGCCAATTTTCTTTGGTTATATTTAAATTTGGTTTTTTAAATCTACTACCAAATAATTTGGTAAAGGCAAAGTCACTTTTTAAAATCATTCAGATTTTGAACATCTTTTATAACTGAGAAAACTTTATGCTTTAGGATATATTAGCAAATATTGAGTGAAATAACATGAAACCTTATGTTTTGACTACTTTTTTTTTTTAGGACTTTTGAGGTATGAGAATTTTATTATTTTAGAGTGTACTCCTTCCACCCATTTAAAAAAAAGAAAGGTTAACTGTAAAACCTCAGACAATTCTCTCAGAAGGTACTCCAAAAGAAGGCATTGTTACCATAGATGACAACTCTGTTATTGCCCTGAAGACTGACCTTCTAGGGAGACAGGATGTAGCGATAGAAGACAGTATTATTAATGATCCTGATCTGTGTAGGGCTAGGCTAATGTGTGTATTTGTGTCTTAGTTTTTAATAAAAAAGGAAAAAAAATTTATAAGCTTGTAGAATAAAGATTTAAAGAAAAATATTTTTGTACAGCTCGTACAAGGTCTTCTAAGCTAAGTGTTACTACAAGAGTTTTCAGTTTGAAAAAGTAAAAGTTTATATGACAAAAAAGTTAGAGCAAGCCAAAGTTTATTACTGAAGAAAGAAGTATTTATATAGATTCAGTGTAGCCTAAGTGTACAGTGTTTTAAAGTCTATAGTAGCATCCAGCGATGTCCTAGGCCTTCCAATTTACTCATCACTTACTCACTGAATCACTCAGAGCAACTTCCAGTCCTGCAGGCTTCATTAGTAATAAGTGGCCTATAACAGGTATACCCTTTTTGTAATCTTTCATGCTGCATTTATATCATACTATGTTTAGATACAGGAATACTTACAATTGTATTACAATTGCAGCAATTAAGTACAGTACAGTAACATTCTATATAGGATTGTAGCCTAGGATCAATAGGCTGTCCCATATAGCTTAGATGTAGCGTAGGCTAGACGTCCTTGGTTGGTTTAAGTACAGTCTATGAAGTTCCCACAATGACAGTATCACCTAACAGCACATTTCTCCAAACATATCCCCTTGGCTAAGTGACATGTGATTTTATTTCTGAGGTGGACTGTCTGTGTACAATAGGGTGTTTCTTCCTTGTCAGACCATCAGATTGATGTCAGAATCATTAACTTGCTCTTGTTGATAATTATTTTAACCACCTAAGTTGATCATTTTCTTGTTTAAATTGTCTTTGTTTCTTCTAACTTCTAAAATTTTCCTGTGTCTTTACTTGAATGGAGATCTGCATTCTTTTTTTTTTTTTTTAAGAGACATAGTCTCAATTTATAAAGCAAACCCTAATGGATATAAACAACTTGATATCTTCTTACACTGTGATAGTTGGATATTTTAACATCCCTTTGACAGTTTTGGATAGATCCTCCAAGAAGAAATGAAACAAAGAAATATTAGACTTAAACCTGACTTTAGAACAAATGGACATTACAGATCTCTACAGAATATTTCATCCTAATAATACTGAATATACATTCTTCTCATCAGTCCATGGATCATCCTCCAAAATAGACCATATCCTAGGACACAAGTCTAACCTCAGCAAATGTCAAAGAATAGAAATTATTTCTTGTATCTTCTTGGACCACCATGGAATAAAAGTTGAACTCAACAGCAGCAGGAATCTTCATACTCAAACAAAGTCATGGAAACTAATTAATCTTAGGCTGAATGATAGCTGGCTCAAAGATGAGATTAAGAAGGAAATCATCAAATTTTTGGAACAAAATGATAATGAAGACACAAATTATCAAAACCTATCAGATACTCCAAAGGCAGTCCTAAGAGGGAAATTTATAGCATTGGAAGTCTTCATCAAGAAAACAGGAATTGAGGAAGCCAACAACTTAATGGATCACCTCAAGCAACTGGAAAAGGAAGAACATTCCAACCCCAAATCCAGCAAAAGAAAAGAAATAACCACAGTTAGGGCAGAATAAACTGAAATGGAAAACAAAAGAATCATTCAGAAGACCAATGAAACAAAAAGTTGGTTTTTGAAAAGATTAATTAAATTGATAAACCTTTGGCCAACCTAACCAGAAACAGAAAAGTAAAATCTAATATCATCTATCAGAAATGATAAAGGAAAAATAACAACAGATACCTCAAAAATTCAAAAAGTCCTCAGTGTTACTACAAAAATCTCTATCCCCAGAAATGTGAAAATCTGAAGGAAATGGACCAATACCTGGAAGCATGCCACCTTCAATTTCATGCACTAGAAAGAATTAGAAATCTTGAATAGGCCCATATCAAGCACTGAAATAGCATGAACAATACAAAATCTCCCAAAAAAGAGATTTCCCACCCCACCCACCTACCCTATATTCTGTACCTGGCTAACTCATGGCCCTTCCTCAGCTGGGGTCTTCTAGGTTAATTGAGGTTCCCTCTGACATTCCCCACGATGGCACCAGATTTCCTCCTTGATTGTGCATGGTGCAACTTACATTACCTGCTCCTGGGTTTGTTTACTTATTGCCACCCTCTCCCCCTTCACTGTACACTCCACAAGGTGAGGGACAAGGTCGTGTTCATGCCAGAAACCCAGGGCCCAGGGCATTGCCTGGATCACAGTAGGCAGTCCAGAAAGGCTTTATGAATGAGTGACATAGTGAATGAGAGGAAAGTGTCACTGATTGACCCTAACTGAACCATTATAGGAGGAAGATGTTTATTCCCATGGATGATGTCTATGGAATTTCTCTGCAATGTGTAACCCTGTAGGTTCTGGAGTAAGATGATATAGGTTCAAATCCATGCTTTACCACTCATCATCTGAAGGGGCTTAACCTTTCTTGACCCCTGTTTATAGCTATAAGATAGGGGTAACAAAGGCACTTAGCTTGCAGATTGTTTGCAGGGATCGCCTGCTATAACTAGAGAGCACAATGCCTGGGACCTGGTGGGTGGAGTCTTTACTACTGTTTTTCACACTCTGTGGGAAGAACTGATAGACATATTAGGTGGGAGGGGCTGAGAGAGAGAGAGAGAGAGAGAGAGGAGCCAGGAGGAGGAGGTTTATGAAAGTTTCTGGGCCAAAGATAGAAATGGGAGTAGGGATGAGGGAGGAGGTGGAATTTGGGAAACAGAGCACAGTAGGTGATGAAAAAGAGGAAATTTGGGGGCTGCCATTAAGTCTGAGGCTCCTCCAGGTCCCAGGCTCCCATGTTATTAGATGCTGTTCTGTTGTGGCCATGAAGAATTTTGTGGGGTTTTTTTGTTTTTCTCCTTACGATTTTTTAAAGCAAAGACATATTCCCATGACATAAAATCAGCCACTTTCAAAGTGTGCAGTTCACCAGTATTTAGTACACGTCACAACATGGTGCAAGCAATACCTCTATCTAGTTCTGAAACATCTTCATTACCACAAAAGGAAACTGGGTATCAATTAAGCAGTGAGAGATTATTTTTAAAACTTTGTGTTTTGATATAACTTTAGATTTATAGAAGAGTCACAAAGGATAGAACAGAGTCTCCTTCACTCAGCTTTTCTAACATGAATAACTGCCTTTGCATAATCTGGGAGTGTTTACCAAAACTGAGACAGTGACAGGGCTATAAAGCCACTAACTAAACTACACACTTTGACTTGGCTCTTCCCTGTGTCTCCACTCACATTTTCTGTTCCACAATTAAATCCAGGATACCAACATTGCTTTCAAAGAGACTGGTTTTGAAACCCAAATAGCCAAAATCAAATCCACAATACCTTGGGCTTGGAATCAACCCTTGGTGTAGGCTTGGCCTTATTTCTGTCCTGAGGTCCCCTGTGACTACCCTTGTCCCAAAGGAGAGGCTTCTATCAGGCCATGGGCTGTGAATCCTTCAGGCATCACCAAGGCCCCAAAGGGGAGCAGAGCTTGGTCTTTTCTCTAAGAATCACATCTCATTTGAGTCCCTGTCATAGTCAGCATTCCCCCCTGGGCACCATCTGTCTGTACTTCTCTCCCTTCCTCCAAGTCTCAGTCTGGAGGGGTGAGGCCATACAACATGGGAATCTCAGTGGCTCAAGAGCCCCAACGTGTGTATCCCACTCATGCATCATGTCTATTCAGGCTCATCTTGATATCTTGCTCCACACCCTGAGGCTCAAACTCATGGACCAGCCACTTTCTAAAGCATTACATGCATGAAAAACATCTCTTGAGATGGTTGCACCAGCACTGAAACACTCCAACCTCAGACTAAAGCATGACATGTCCATTCAAAGCCTTTGGGTAGAACTAGTTCTGCAGTAAAACTCAACCAAAAGGAACCAAGAAGCACAACACTCCCATGTGCCCAGAAGCAGGGAGAATTGGATTGTTGTGCAAACAACTTTGGTGACCACCTTTTCAAGGATAGTATTGAAATCCAGGCCTGCAAACCTACCTCAGTAAAAGCAACCCAGGTGACTTCTGTGTGCCTGACTAGGGTTCCAGAGATGCTCACCTGGTGGGTGAGCAGGAGGGAGGAGGTGGGGTTGGGGCAGTTGAAGAAACTGCATCAGATCTTAACCTCTGATGCTCAGCTTGAATCCAGGAGCCATAAACAGAAACAACTAATCAGGATCCATAGCACTGAAGGAAACCATGAGGCATTCTGTCATTCCATCAGGACGGGATGTGGCTGAACCATTCACAGAATTTCTCCTGCAGAAATTGCCACGTCCCGACCACATACTGGGACCTATGGCTCCCAGAGTCATCTAAGATTTACTGAGGATCTACAGTGCTTGGTGCTTTTACAGTTATAATCCCATTCAGAAGTGCAGGCGTTACTGTGTGTGGTGGGTTGAGTGGCGGCCCCAAGGAAGATATGTCCACATCCAAATCCCCCAGAACATGTAAATGTGACCTTATTGAAAAAAAAAAATGAGTCTTGGCAGATGCCATTAAATTAAGGTTCTCAACATGAGATCATCTTGTTTTAAACTCTAAATTCAATGTCAAGTGTCTTTATAAGAGACAGAACAGGACAGGCACAGAGGCATAGAGAAGTCTGCGTGAAGATGAAGGCAGAGACTGGACTTATACAACTATAAGGCCAGGAACAAGTGGAGTGCCAGAAGCTGGAAGAAGCCAAGAAGGAACTCTTCTCTGGAGCCTCCAGACAGAGTGCAGCCCTCAGGGGCACCTTGATTTTGAACTTCTGGCCTTCAGAACTGTAAGAGAATAATTTTTTGTTTGTTTGTTTAAGCCACCACATAAGTTGTGATTTATGTGGCAGTCCTAGGAAACCAATACAGAACCCCAATTAACAGTTGAGGAAACTGAGTCTCAGAACAGTTGGGCTACTTTTCAAAGTGGTGCGGCCAGGACTTGGAACTTGGTCTGGGTGGCTGCAAAGTCTAGGTTGTCGGCAGCCACATTGGAAGAAGTTGAGACCACAGCTGGAGGGACCAGCTGCCTGAGCTCTAACTCAGCCCTGACATGCATGAGTGATGTGATTTGGGGGGAATGGCTTGGCCTCTCAACCCTGGGTTTCTTCTTCTGTAAAATAGGGCCATCCTTTCCACCCAAAGTTGTTTTTGGAGTTAAAGGAGTGGATCAGTGAAGGCATGGGAAGTACTCAGAACAGCACCTTGAACACAGTAAGCACTAGAAGAGCATTTGTTATGTCTACAGAATATTTGGTTGCCTCTGATCCCTTTGGTGCCTGTCCTAGGCTAGGGCTTCCCAACTCCAACACTATTGACTCTTTGAAATGGATAGCTCTGGGCTCGAAAGGCTGTCTTGAGCTCTATAAGATTTAGTGTCCCTGGCTTATACTCATTGGACACTGATAGCAGCACCCCTCCCATCAACCACAGCAATCAAAAGTCTCCCGACAGTGCCAAATGTGCCCTGAGGGGAAAAATTATCCTCAGTTGAGAACTACTACCCCATGCCTAGTAAGGCAAGGCCTTTAGGATGTGGCCTCTTTACTGAGCATCCTGGCTGCAACTGGAGTTGGATGCAGATCTGCTTTTCACGACTGGAATGGTGGAGCTGCCAGGCAGGTGCTCCTTAGCAAAGCCCTGGAGACCCCCTCAGTCCCTGGAGGAAAGGGGGAGGCACATTAAGTGAATGGACACTGCTGTTGGGGACATTTACAGTAGAGTACCAGCTCTATTATTTAACTTATCTGAGTCTCCAATTCCATACCATTAAATTGGAATATAATAATATCTAACTCATCTGGTGATTATAGGCATTAGATGAAATATTAGATGTAAAGAGATTAGCAGAGTCAGCAGGCAGTCAAGGTCAGCTATTATTATTTTCACTAGTATTATTCCCCTAGCCTGGTGGGCTGACCCATAAAGGGCTACAAAAAGAAACCATCTATTGTTAATGGCTGCAAAAGCCTCAAATCGAATCAGGGCATGCTGGCTATCCGCTAGTGAGTAAAACATACATGCCCAGGATGAGGGTGGGAGCTGGGGTGTGTGTAATCTAATTTAAAGGAATGTCTTTGCCAGGGCAGAAGGAAAGTGTGAGAGATTTACATTTATGTGAAAGGTTCCTGAAAGCTGCAGTCCTCCCACAGCCTGAAATGATGATATTTGCTATGGGTAGACGTAGTTGAATTGGAAAAAGAGAGACTGCACTCCCAGATTGTCACTTCATTTTCTTCTGAGATGGCTGTCCTCCAAAAGGTTGGAGTTAAAGCTCCTCCAGGGAAGAGGCTGCTCCCAGGATCCTTCCCTTCCTTCTTTTCCTCCTTTCCTGCTTTTATGCCCCCAGCTGCCAGAGACCTAAAGAAAGTGGAGAGGAAAAGGCTGAGGCCTTGGAGCCAGGAGGTGGAAGTTTAAACCCTGGTTTTGCAACTTGCAAGCTGTATAACCTTGGGCCAGGCACCTACCCCTCTGAAGCTCGCGTCTCCCATCTGGATGGAGCAGCAAAGACACCAGCCTGTACCTGGCAATCAGCCCTTTTATTTGCCTGGTGCACCTAAACTTGCTGTTTAAAGGCTGTCTGCTGCCTCCCTGTTCCCAGGATGGGTCACATGTGTGGTCACTTTAGTTAGGTTCCAAGTTTGCACCTCCATCTTTGAAGAAGGAAGGAGCATTAGGCTCCTAATTTCCAATTAGCAGCTGGCACTGAGGGAGTATACCTCATCAAAGAGTGTTGTCATTTGGTGAAAAGCAGGACTCCACAAAGGTGGGGCCTAATCCACCTTTATGAAAATAATAGTAACAGTAAAAAAAAAACCACCATCACCATTTGTTAAGTATTTATTCCAGGCCCAAATGAACTATCAGACCCTCAGGATAATACTCTAGGGAAGGTGCTCTGATTATTCCCATTTCACAAAGGAATAAAAGCTTAGAGATGTAAGATAATTTGCCCAAGGCAAAATGGCTCATTAGGGCCATCTGTATGATTGTTCATGTTGTGCACTGCACAAAGAAGCCCTACAGAAAAAGGATGATATTTACATTGCAAATAAACACTAACTTAAAGGACAGCATGCAGTGAGCTCAGGGCTTCCAAGCTTCCCAGGTATGTCATAGATTAACCAGTTCTTCGTAAGCCTCCCCAGACACCCCTGCCCGGCTTCCACTCAGGAGCACAGGAGCTCACTCCTGGTATACACAAGAGTGTAGCCTTACCAGGTCCTGACTGTGCCCCAGTCATCCCCTGAGGTTGTTTCTTTCATTGCTTTGGCTCTTGGTGGCCCGATTCCCATCCCAGACCAGATTTGGAGCCTGCTATGATTGCCTATGTCTTGTTTTGTTGGGTAGATGGGGCAGGTGCATATGGGAAGGTATAAGCAGTGGCGCCCAGAGATGAGACCAGAGTGGAGAAGGTCAGGCCAGGTGTATTAAAAGGGGAGGGTGACCTGCTTGGGCAGTGCAAAGGTGGTATCTGTGCCCCAGGGGCAGTTAGAGACCCCTTTTATGTGGCAGTGCAAGGGTGGGCAAATTCCACGGCTTGCCAGGAAAGTTAGAGTCCTTTCGCATGAACTTCTCAGGGGTGGGACCAAATAGGTCCTTTAACTTAGGAGGAGAGGAAAAGGAGGGGGAAGGGTTTGTGTGTGGTTGCATTAGGCCCCCCAACACACACTGGTTTCAATGGGGTTATGAGCCCAAGAGAGCAGGGCTGTCTGTTGCACAAAGCTGGAGCCTATTTCCAGATCAGATGGCATCTTTCCCCGAGTTCCCCAAAGAGCAGAGCGGGTGGAAGAGGCTTGTGTATGAGGATCTCACTAAGGAGTGTGGACCCAGGGAGCAGAATTGAGGGATGAGAGTTGGATTAGTTTACTATAGCTACTCTAACAGATTACTAGATATTTGGTGACTTAGAACACACATCTGTTCTTTTATAGTACACTGGCAGTTGGAAGTTCCAAATCAGCTTCACTGTGTTGAGAGCAAGGTGTTAGACCCTCTGGAAGAGGCACGAAAGCAGTGTTCAATACAGGCACATGTGCTCTGTCTATAAGAATGAAAATAAGTATGAAAGAAGAGACCACAGTTCATGCAAATGTAAGTGGGATACTGCCAACCAGAGCCCAGATCCTGCATCCCCACCCCCACTCCTTCCTGCCTCCTGCTCCTTCACACATGCAGGGGCATCTTACAGGGCCATAAGGTCAGTCCTCTAACACACCTGAGAGTCCTCTAACACTCCTCATTCCTCCTTTCCCTGCCAGATAATGCATTTCTGGTTAGACTTCAGTTATTTGAACCTACTCGCATTTTCTTTTAACTTGAAGAAAGAATGGGGAGTTGTTCCTTGTTTCTACTTTGCATTACTGTTCCCTACAGGCTGGCAGCAGCCTTGCAGCAGTTGGGAGGCAGAACCCAGCCCTAAACCCAGATCTGTTCATTGCAAAACCCAGCGAACTTGACTGCCCCCTTACAGTTCATCAGGAGCCAACGGTAACGAAGCGTGTGTGCCTCATTCTTTGCCAACATCAGCAGGCCTGGCAGAGAGGAGAGAAGCCCCAGGAATAAGGTGTAGACTTTGGGAGGGGGCAAGTGCCCATGGAAAGGAAAAGTGCTGGTGCTGCAGGCAGCAGTGGGGGACTGGGTGGCGCTGAATAGGGAAGGTTTGGGGAATTGGGAAAGGAACTAAGGCCAAAGAGTGTGTTGCAGGGAGAGAAAAGAACACCTCAACTCAGAGTGGGGCGTCCCAGGGCAACTGCCTCTGAAGTTCATCCCTCTGACCCTGTGGGACTAGGGTGAAGCACAGCCCTATGGAACTCTCCAGACCATGGTTCTCCTGATGGGTCCTCACCTGCCCCCAGCCTCCCTATGTTTGAAGCCCCTGGATACCCTCATTTGAACTTCTACCCGCATTCCTGTCCTGCACCTGTCCCCATATGCCTGAGGATATTATCTTATGGCCAACTCCCTCTTACAGTTCTGGGTGTGAAGTGCATTTCTGCTCTCTCCTGGGTCATGGGAGCACCCTTGAGGTTTCCAGTACACCCTTGTTCTCCCCACCCCCACCTGGTAGCATCTCACCCACCCACCCCCACCCCCACTGGCTGTTCAGTCTGTCTCACTCCCCCACAGCAAGGACATTCAGGTACTTTTGGCAAGTTCTACATAGAAAATATTCTAATTCCTCCAGGACAGGCTAAGCTTTGACCCTACCAGCCCCAGGCCCAACCCTAACCCTAACCCTGGCCTTGCCCTTTCCCTTGCTCTTGACCTTGATCTGTGTCTCAGTCACAGCCCTGTCCCAGTCATAGCCCAACACTCATCCAAGGCTTACCCCTTAATTCTGCCTCAAAGGTGCACTTACCCCAGGCTGAGTTCCAACCCCAACCCAGGCTGAGCCCCCAGATTGTCCCCAACCTAATTCAGCTCACAAATGTTGGTTTTTATTTTAAATAGGAAAACTGAAAGAGAAAGTGAAGAGTGTAGTTCAGCCCTCCCTCTCCAGGAGCTCAGCTTCCCACATCACATGCCGGGATGGGGGGCAGTTTATTGAGACCATCAGGTCACAGTTAGAAAGACCACCTCACTTGGGTCTGAGTCCAGGCTTTGTCATGCATCCACTGAGGAAAAGGCACTTTTCCAGGCCCCAGTTTCCTTTTCTTACCATGAGGGAATATTATAAGGGCTTTGCAAGCTATTGCTGGGAGTCATTTGTGCATTGTGGGATAATCTAGAGGGCTCACATTCAGAGGTGCTTAGGGACCGATCCTTATGCCCCTCCCCTGCCAGAAAGGATGCTTCTTTTCCCAACTTTTCAAGGATGCTGAAAAGAAACCCCCAACCTGCCAACAGTATGTTTGAATAAGGCTCCTACAAGCCTTGGCCCTGCTGCCATCAGTCGACCTAGTTTTATTTCCGTTTCCTTAAAAGAAAATGTTATTCCAGTTCGCACTGTGTAGTCTGACAAATGTGTTTCTTTATTAGGGTGAACCCAGCCCTCGGAGGCAGCAGAGCAGGTCACGTGCTCGCAAGGTTGCCATGGAAATTATTCACTTTTATTGAATTATTCATTTGCAGCGTCCACCTAGAACTCCCTCCCAGGCTCACAGCTGTGACAGACAGACACTTGGACAGAGAGGCATGTGGCCAAGGGTTCCTCCACGCATGAGCATCTCTGCCCAAGAGCAGCCTCATGACAGGGGCAGAACAGAGAACTTGGGTCTGAGACCCTGGATCCCCACCCCTCTCAGTTCCAGGGGACAGCAATTCCATAATGGTTTAGAGTGCAGACTGCACATTCTGGCTTCCACCTGCAGGCTGCAGGTTAGCTCTCCCACCTCCCCTGTTTCCTCCACTGAAGACTGGCAATAGAACGATGCTTACCTGTCAGGGCTGCTATTACATTTTAGACTAACAATATACATAAAACACTAATAATAACTTTGGCTTCTTCTTTTTTTTTTTTTTTTTTACAAATTGTGTGATTATAGGCCTCAGTTTCCCCTGTTTGTAAAACAAAGACACAGGGCTAAATAATCTTTAAGGAAGCTTCTAGCTCTGATATTCCTTGCCATTGACAATGCAACCAATTGGCATCTCCTTGCCTGAACTTGTTTTCTCAGGGACACAAAATCCACCTTCCCTTTTTTTTGAGACCAGATCTTGCTCTGTGACCAGCACTGAAGTGCAGTGGCATCATCATAGGTCTCTGCAACTTCTGGGCTCAAGCAATCATCCTGTCCCAGCCTCCCAAGTAGCAGGAACTACAGGTGCATAGTACAAGTCTTGTCTAATATTGTTTTATTTTTTGTAGAGATGGGATCTCATTATTCCCTATGCTGGTCTTTTTTTTTTTTTTGAGACAGAGTCTCACTATGTCACCCTCAGTAGAGTGCTGTGGCATCACAGCTCATAGCAATCTCAAACTCTTGGGGTTAAGCGATTCTCTTGTCTTAAACTCCCAAGTGGCTGGGACTACTGGCACCTGACACAATGCCCAACTTTTTTTTTTTTTTTGGTAGTTGTCATTGTTGTTTAGCAAGCCTGAGACAGGTTTGAACCCACCAGCCTAGGTGTATGTGGCTGGCACCATAACCACTGAGCTATGGGTGGCAAGCTTGGGACAGGTTTGAATCCACCAGCCTAGGTGTATGTGGCTGGCATCATAACCACTGAGCTATAGGTGCAGAGCCAACCCAGCCTGATCTTGAACTCCTGGGTTCAAGTGATGCTCCCACCTAAGCCTCCCAAACTGCTTACAGGCCTGAGTCACCACTGCCAGCCACAAAATCCATTTTCTTCAGTAGACTTTGCCCTCTTCCCAGCAGGGATCACAGGTCATGAATGTGTGTTAAAGACCCAAACAGGTCCAGTGCCCAATTTGAACATCAGAAGAAGGATGGCCTCTGCATTGCTTTGACTCTTCCAGGTTAAAGGGGTGTTATGAGGGCTGATAAATCATGTAATTTTTACTAAAATCACCACTACCATTTGCAACCCAAAGGGACCACTGGGCCATGCTGACATTGCCTCCAAACAATTCAATAGACTAAAAAGAAATAAACAATGTTTGCTAACGTGGGGATTCGGGGTGTATTCTAAACTGAAGCCAGTTTTTAAAGTGGCCACTTCAACATATGTGTAAAGATATAAACAGAGGGATGTGATCACAGAAGTACTAGAAACTGCCTGACTGCCTGTCAGTAGGAGAATGGCTATATACATGGCTAATTCCCATCTAGTAGTTTACCAACAAGACATGAGGAAGAGTGAACTAGCTATATACTTACTGATAAGCCAAGATGCAGAAGACCCAGGTCTGAGGAAAAAGACATAGAAAACAGCAAAGGTTGTAAAATTCTAGTTAAATAAAACCTATAAACATAAAAATATATTGCAGGTGTCTTGGGCCAGCTATAGCTTCAAATTTATAAAAGGCTGATTTGGACCTCCCATCCACAAATTGGGGAACCCCCGATCCCCGTATGTTTATGGATTGCCAAAGGACTTGCATTATTGGGTCACACCTGGATTCTCCATCTCCCCACTACCTCCTTCCACCCCTCCTTTCTGCTGAATTAGTTCAAGGTCAGGACTGTCTTACTGTCCTATGTGGACCTATTTTGGTTCCACACCACGATCACTCAGATATGGATTCAGCCCTTTCTTTAATATCTCCCCCCAAATACACCTAGCGTGTGTGTGTGTGTGTGTGTGTGTCGTAAACATTGTTGAAGACTTGTGGCAGCTTGATGAAGTCTTTTCATAGCAACCAAGCAAGCAACTTGAAATTCAGTAACTAGGTGTCCCTGTTTCTCAAATGTGCCTTGACCACTCCTATGCTGAGGGCTCCAGCCCCCTGCCGGGCTGTGCTCTGCTCCTTTATTTTTCTTTCTATTTTCAGCTCTGTTGCTCTCCCTCTGGTTCTTGATTGGTCCTGGGAGCACCAAGCTCTTCTCACTTTATGAAGCAGAGCAATTCAGTCCCTTTCCTGCCCCACCCCCAAATTCGGATCTAGGCCACTCTTGCGTGTATCCAAACACGCTGAGGGGCTCAAGGTCAGCTCCCCACAGTCCTTTCACTGAACAGAACCTGCCCTCCTTAGATAGCAGTTGGGGTTGTAAACAGCAGTGTATCTCTCTCTCTCTCTCTCTCTCTCTCTCACACACACACATGCACATAAAGAAAAATCCGTCTAGAATTACATTCACCAAAATGTTAACAGTGGTTATTTCCAAATAATGATATTTGGGGTAATTTTTTTGCATTTTCTTCTTTATATATTCTTGTATTATTTGAATTTTCTAAATTAAGCAAGTATTAGCTTCCCACTCTGAGCAGAAGCAGGGGAAGCAATCTCATTCCGGGGAAGACAATGTCATCTCTGGTGCAGACGCCTAATCTGAGTACTCCCAGTCCCTGGGCTCCCAGTCCATGCCCACATTCAACACCCACACATCGTTCAGCCAGTACACAGACCTCACTCCCGGCTCTGATCTGATTCATCTCAGCACCCTCCTACCTGTCCCAATGGTGTCACTGAGACTGGCAGGCAGCCTACTCCAGACCTCCAGGAGACTGACTGAAACCGACTTCCCACCCCCGCCCCACTCACAGACATTAGAAGAGTAACCACCACAAGGGCCCAGAGAGTGGGGCCTAGGTCATTTCAAGGATATCCCCTACTGCCATTTTTGCAGAAACTTTTGAACTGACTCCTACATAGAATGACTGGGCTTACCAGGAGCAGGACTCAACCTCATATGTCACCTCATGAACAGAGGCTTAGCGCCTGCAGAAGGGAGGGACACCGCAGCAGGAAAGGAGGAGGGGCATCCAGGAGCCTAGAGAACCCTCCTCAACGCGCCCACGTCACACTCTACAGTGCGTGCAGTATTGCCACTGCAGTCTCCTTTAGATGATGCGTCATCACAGCTCTCTTGCGGAAGTGATGGGAGATTGGTAGAGTTGGTTTTTTGCCAAGAAACTCATGCAAGAGAAAGTCAGCCCACGCTCAAGAAGGGAGGATATAGGCTCGAATATTAGTAATGAGGCTCAAGATTGAGGAGACGAGGTTTCCTATTCCCCCTCTGCCCCAGCCCTAGTCTGGCCTGTAATTCTGCCCAAAGACCCGTCTGAGGCTAATATGATTCATGGAACAGGAGTAGAGTTTTAAATCCATCCCCCCAGTGACTGGCATGGAGCCATCCATCGTGGCAACTCAACACCCTTTTGTCAAGTTAAGCCCTTACAGAATAACTCTTCCCTCTTTTTCAAACCACCATTCATCGAGAGCCTTCTGTGGAGCAGGCACCGTGCCATGTGCTTTACTTATGTCATAGCCCATTAAACCATCACTCCGGGGCTGCAAGGTAAGTGTTATTGCCCAATTTTTTATAGATGAGGAAACTGCATCCCACAGAGAGGAACATAAGTAACTAGCCAAGGTCCCACAGTCCATTAGTCAGTTATTGTGGCAATCATGCCATGCAACAAATAGCCTGCAACCTCAGGGGATGACAACAAGCATTTACTTCTCATTGACAGCTGTGGCTCCCAGGGGCTTGGCTCCAGGCAGTAGGCTGGTCTATTTTAAGAATCCCCTCAATCTCCTGAGACCAGTGGTTACTCCACACATTCCTCTAATGGCAGATGGTAGAAGAGCAAGACTCCAGGCCAAGACAGACAAATATGTAACAGTCTGTTGGCCGGGATGCACGTGGATGGGAAAGGGAATAGACATCACCTCTTCCATTGGGAGGTCTTGTAATCTCTCCTTGCAAAGGGCACAGAGGCATCGTTTTATTGTCAGGAGTAAATAAATGGGAGTGAGGATACAATTTACATACACAGCTGAGAAGTGAATCTCAGCTCAAACCAAGAGCCTTCTGATCTTTCTGATCCCACCATCACCGCACCTCTCTTCCTCTGTCCCCTCTGTGGGTGACAGACTGAGCTCAAGGTTCACGATGTTGGTGGAATGGAGAAGCCTGAGAGAGTTAGCGGACCTTAGAAGAAATGTGGGTCTAGGGCACTTGGGGCACCTTGTCATGTCAATGGTTACTGCAGGGGAAGAGTGTGCTGTGGCCTGGGGAGTCGAGGAGGGAACTGACTCCCCCCCCATCGGAGCCACATTCTTCAGTACAATTTATTCCCTGCCCACCCAGGGCTATTAAAACTTCTTACTCTGTACCCCAACATCCAAGACTGGGTGCCTTTGACATTGTGGGGAGGTTTACTACATGATATTTCATGCAGTGCTCCCCCAACCTCTGATCAGTGAACTCTAGCACCTGGAACATTAGTGGGGACAATATTACTTATAAACAGGGCAGTTCAGTTCCAATATCTGGGATTAAAGGTGTTCTGCCCCAGACATGACAGCCACAGGGGATAGCCAGCATCCTGGGTATGGGACTGAGACCCTGCCTGCCAGTCTCTGCTCACCACTAGGCCTGGGTTACTTTGCATGTCCAAGACCCTGCCCAGCCCAGCAGCTCCCAGCCCCAGGAGGCGGGTGCACCTGTGTAGAATTCTAGACTTGGCGTTTGGCTGTGTGATGCCCCATTGTCCCACCCTACTGTCATCTATCTCTGTCTAGAGCCCTCAGACTTCTAGTCTAAAGGAAAATGGGACCATAAGAAGGCGTGATGACTGGATGACTGTGGGCAAGGGCCTGGCCATTGCTCTCTGTCCTCCAGCTGGAACCGGGACTAAGACTACACTGCTGGGTCTGGACCCGACTCAGAGCTGCCAGGTATGCTGCTTCCCCAAGAAGCCACATCAGGCTCTGACTGAGGAGTCAGGGTAGGACCCAGTGGATGTGTGGAGGTGGAAGGTAGAGCAGCGACAGCAGAGAAGAAGGGGATGTAGCTCTGGCTACTCCAGGTGGGGGCCGCAGGCCAGTGGCAGGAGCATCGCCTGGGAGCATGACAAGGACCCCTGAGTCAGAATCAGCATAGAACACACTCCCCAGGGGATCTGTGAGTGCACTGCACTTTGAGAGGCCCCGGGAAAGCAAAGCCTACCTCGCCCTATCCACTGGCCTCCGCCACTCCCCCTGCACACGGCTCCCAAGTAAAAAATTGGTAAAAAATTACCAAGACACCAAGTGTACTCCCAGCAGTCCACATCTGTGCCCTTTGCTGGGGTCTGCCTTTGGGTTACTGTGCCTGGGGCACAGAGAGTCAAAGAGCTAGAAATTGACACCTACCCAGGGAAACCCTTAGCCCAGAAGTTTCACAGCTCAGGGAGCCCTTGGTGTCTTGGTAATTTTTTTTGCAGCTCTCATTCCTGGGCCAAAAGCAATCAATATCTAATAGTTCTTTTTATTATTAAGCAGTAAGGTCTAAACAGTTTAGCTAGTATTTATGTCCCAACATTTAGCAGCTGGTTACAAATATGACACCTACAAATTAAAACAGAAATAACATGTTAATTTCACTACCAAAAAAAAAATAAGCACAGTTACTTATTCATGGGATGTGTGTGCCTGTTGGGCACTGGACAACTTTTCAGTTCCTGGAGTCAGATCAGACACCTCCACCCTCCTTTCCTATTCCCTATCAATTTCCATTCAATACTTGCTTTTGATCATTGTGTCCACCTGGCACCCAGCTTCACAAATGTGATATCATCTGAGGGAACAGAGGACAATCTAATGTTGAAACTGTGAACTAGCTCAGCTGTGGTGTCTGGCAACTGGTGCTATGTTTTCCTCAAAAAATTAAAATAGCCCAGGTATATGGGGTACCTTGGCACATGGTTTGGAAACTGTAGCCTCCAGCATGATGGAGGTCACAGAGGGTATAAATACTCCAGCCCTTCACCCTGGTGGGGACAGGAGTGGAAGCCTGACCTACTCAGTCTCCTGTTGGAACAAACTGAAGTCCCCCTTGGTGGCCGTGGTTTGGTGTGGTGCTGTTTCCTGCCCTGTCCATTTCTATCCTTCCATCTCCAGTCTTACTTCTCTGCTCACCCCACTCCCGTGTATCCTGGGAACACTTCCCAACACATCTCTTTCACAGGAATCATCTCTAGACCTGCTTCTGGAGAACCAAACACAAGAAAAAGGTGGCTAGGAAGATGTGACTGGGAGGACAGCTAGGCAGCGACACTGTCATCCAGGGAGAAGTGGACACCTCTGCCTTGGACAGTGGCGGTGGATGGGGGTAGCACAGCCAGCAGGGAGACACCAAGGAGATAGAGTTAGCAGCCTTGGCCAGTGGCTGGGTATAGATGGCGAGAGACTCTTGGGCACTCTGGGTTTCGCCCTAAAAGGGTGATACCACCAGCAGACACCTGCAGATGAAGAGTGGAGTGGGTTGGGTAGAAGAGTGGGGGTGGGGGTTGTGGGGAAGACAGTGAGTTTGTTTTCCAACATGTTGAGTTCAAACCCTGAAATCCCAATTCTAAAAAAAAGGAGGAAGTCAAGCAGGCAAACTTTTCCACCCACTTTTTTAAAAGCTTCTGTTTAAATGTGGGCTCGATGTGCTGTTCCCAGCTTCATTAACCCCCTAATAATTATCCTAATGACTGCACGCTCTCCGTGTGAGGATGTGTGCAGAAACCCTAGCTCACGCTTGGCTTCGGTCGGTAGATAGTGTGCTCCCGCATTGCAGAACGTTGCTGCTACACCCTGAAATGTTTTAGGCGATCAAGGCAGCACCTGTGGAATGTCACTGCTGGGGGTGGCACAGCTCGAGCAGCTGGCAATGGGCCCAGTCTGAGACTGAGCCCGACACCACAGCTTTTGTTCTCTGAAGTGGGCGGTGATAATGTAGGAGCTACTGTCCTCCCAGGGCCCTGGGAGAGGGGCAGCTGCCACATGGCTGCCTTCCCACTGTACACCTCACTTATTCCTCCCAGCAGTCATGAGATGTGAGTATTGCTGTGCCTATTCTACAGACAAGAAAATTGAGGCTCAACCCCTTCTTTTATTCATTCATCACATACAGACTGAGCACCTATTCTTGCTAGCTACTCTTGAAGCTGTGGGGGCGCAGTGGCAAACAAAACCAAGCCCACCACCCCACCCTGCTTCTACTGGAGATGGACACGAATGAACAAAGCCAGGTGGTGACAAGAGTGAAAGACAAAGGCAGGCAAGGCAGGAGGGAGTGAGTGCACAGCATGTGCTTCACACAGCACGCCAGGGAGGCCTGTCTGAGGAGGGGAAGTTGGGGCAGAGAGAGATCCAAACGAATAGAAGAGAAGCTGGGGGACCATCTGGGGAAAGCAGGTGCCTGGAACAGCTACAGGGGGCTGGGCTGGGCAGGTGTCTGCTGGTGGAGTCGGAAGAACAGTGCAAAGAGCACTGCTGGGCAGAGCAGGCAGAGCCGGGAAGCTGGAGGAGCTGAGGGCAGAGAGGGAGCAGGGCCCGCGCTGACGGGGCAGGAGGCCTTTAGAAGGGCCTTGGACTTATTCTCAACATGACATGATGTCAGTGGAGGGCCCTGCCCCAAGGTGGCACTGCCAGTAAATGGCAGGGCAGAGCTGGAGCCCAGGGCAATGTGTTCCCAAACCCTGTGCTATCTCCTGCCGCCAGGCCACCCTTATCCTCCAGGGCTGGCTAGTGAGGTGTTAGAAGCACAAAAATCTTCTCCTCTTACAGAGTCTACAGCCCACTGGGCCTGTTCATGCGAAGATAGGACAAATTCCTCCTCCCGTGTTCCTCCTCCCACCCTACCCATGACCCGTGTTCCTTGTATGCTGCCTGTCACGGTGGCCCCAAGGTCCCTCCCACCCATGCTGCTCCTCTTACCAAGGGTTGGGGCCTATTTCCCTGTAGCCAGCCTGTGTACTTTTGTCAGTTCCAGTCTGGGCCTCAAGGGACTTGGAAGCTTTCACTGTGGCCCTGTGGACCCCTGAGCCACCATGGGAAGGCATCTGGCTACTGTAGGAGAGGCCATTTGGAGAAGGGGCCTAGCACCCCAGCAGCTCCTAGCATCCTGGTCCAGCCACATCATGTCAGGGGTGCACTTGGCAGAGAGGCGCTGTCCCAGAGATGGCCTTCCCCAGAGTTATGGCATAGAAGTGTCCTCAGCTGAAGCAACCTAGGGCAGGCAGGTGCAGTGTGCCTTTGTGTCATCTGGATAAAGGACCTTGCCCTCTGGGGACACAGATTAGAAAAAACTGCCCCACTGGGCAGACCTCTGTCTTGGGTGCAATATTTACCAAAATGCTTCAGGACAAAGAAAATTTTATCCCCTCCTCCAGCAGACACCCATGCACACAGGGGAAAGTAGGCACAAGAGGACAACTTACTCCAGCCCCTAGGTGAGTCCCCACCTGCAAGACTCAGGAAATAGCCCCAGCCTGGGGGCAGGCAGGCCCAGAGACAGTGTCACAACAGAGTCTGCCTGTCTCCAATCCCTTTCCAAGGGTGACCACACAGGACTACTGAAAGTTGTGTTGTGTGTTGAAAGCATTCGAGAAACTTCAGGCAAATTCCAGGAACTGCTCTCCATCCCTCTGCAAAGTGTGGACTTCTGGGGGGGAGGGGGGGCCATCTGAGAAGTCCAGCTGGCTGCACCACCACCTCCCCTCGCCACGACACACACACACACACACACACACACACACACACACACGGTGCCTTTCAAGATGAATTCAATGCAAGGAAAAATAAATAAATCAGTGGGGTGTTTCCCCTCTGAGGATTGGCCGTAACAGAATTGTAATGAATGAGAATGTTTCTGGGTTATGTGTTGGAAAATTAGCACGGGCCCGTATTAATTGAAATTCAGTTCCTTATGTATATCAATTCCCTCTTATCCTTCTGGGATTTGCAGCAGCGAGAAAGACACCGAGCAACAGATTAATGCAAGTGTTGTCAGCGACAATGATAAATGGAGGTTTAAAAGCCTACATTGAGATAAATTACTATTAAAATCCAGGCCACCCCTCTCCTGCTTTGTCTGTAGAAGCAAGAATTTGTTAAAATAGTGAGTTATCTTTCCTTAAGCGCACTCCTAGACTTCAGATGCTGACTTCTTGGTCACTGGAGGACTTTTCTTTGCTTCAAATATTGCTATTCCTTTGGGGTCATTCATTTGTTCCCTTTCTGCTCTCCTTAATTCCCTGGGTCACCAAAAGGCTTCCTCTTACTTGGCCTCAACTACTAAATGCAGCTCAATGACCTTCAGGTCCGTGTCTGTCCCCTGAGCACCAGGCCTGTGAATCCAGCTGCCCCAGGGACCTCCCAAGATTGGGGGCTGGGCACTGCCAAGACGCAGGTGCCATTTCCTCCCCACAGTTGCTTCTGCTCCAGTCTCCCCAGCTCCATCAACTGCTCCATAGCCCAAGTCAGGGGCTCCTCCCTTCCTCTTACCCCCTACCCTCGACCCAATCAGAGTCACCTAATCTTCCATCCATGGCCTCTTCCCCCAACTCAGTCAGTTCTCTGATTTGGATCATCGCCAGCTCACCTTTGGGTTGTTGGAACTATACTGCATTTTGCCATGTATAATGCACAATGTTTGCCCAAATTTTTGTGGTAAAAATAAGGATGCTTATTATTCATGGGTAGTATGGCTCAGGAGTGGGACAGCCCAGCAGGCCTCCCTGGGGCCACTGTGCCTCTTGCCTGGTCCCCAGGTGCATGGGATTCTAGTCTGGGAGGACCTGGGATTCAGTGGGAATGGGCCAGAGTGGCCTCTGCAGAACACCATGGTGCCAGAAAAAGGGATGGTAGTGGGGCTGTTGAGGCAGGCCACTGAGGCCCCAGGCCCTGCTATGCAAAGGGGACTGGGAGCTCCACACAGGACTCAGGGACTCCCTGGCTGCCTGTGGTTCAAGCAGCCTCAGAAGCTTCTGCCTAGCTGGGCACACATGTGGGCATTTTGGCCACAGCCCCTGATGTGGCAGGGAGGGGAGGACTCCTAGGAGCGAGGGAAGGGGCAGCCTACACAGAGCCTGTGTCTGTGAGGGGGCAGTACCAGCGGGGCATTAGCCCCTCCAGATGTGTTTTTTCCAACCAAGAGCCAGCCACTTTCTTGATGGGTATTTCCCTGAAAGTTTGGGGAAAAACACGGGTATACATTATAGATGGGAGAACATTATATGTGGCAAAATACAGTATCATCTCAGGGGTCCTCCTGGCTTAAGTCTCCTTCCACTCGCTTCCCCAATCTCCAAATCCATGCTCTTCCTTTACACCTGTCTTTCCCCACATCATTCCCTGCAGCAATACCTCTGGTGATTCCCCAAGGCACTCGCAGTAAAGTGTAAATGTCCAGCCTCTTTGTGGTCCAGCCCTCGGCTCCATGCTGAACCAAACCCACCTGCCCTCCATCAGGATCCTTAACATCACTGGAACATGCCACCTCATTTCTTGTGCTCCTTTTCCTTGGAATATCTTCACCCTTCTGTGCCAGCTGACCTCCTGCTTATCCTTGGAGCTCATGCTCAGATGGGGATGAAACTTGCGGCCATCGCCTCTGAGCATTTGGCATGCTCCACCACAGCTGAGTCACCCTGGCCCATGTTCGCCATCACTTCCCTGATTCTCTCACCAGGACATAAGACACGGGTGTATCTGCAGTCTTTGCCCAGCTTTGTCTGTGTTGGATATGCGAGGGCAACAGGCTGTCAGCATGCGCCCAGAAAGAGGCACACAGAGCAGGAGGACAGGGCTGCCCTTCCAGACACTCAGCGTTCTGCCTGTGGCCATATTGGGAGAGAGCTGGGGACTGCAGAGCCCTGAGATACCCAATGCCCGTTTCCTCCTGTCTCAGCTCCCACAGACATTCCCAGGATCCCATTCTCTCCCTCAGAAGCCGCAGGATTTACCAAACACCATGAGAAGCACGAGATCATAGTACCTCACCCTGGGATGGGAAGGAAGACAGCCCGGAGAGGAATGAATTCATATTCAATTATTCTCCAGATTAACATGCTGAAAGCTTCCTTCATTAAAATTGCAGTACTGCAAACACTTTCTGGTAAACTTGGACAACAAGGAAGCTCCTCTCCAAGGGATAAGAAGTTGTTTCAAGATGAAGGCGTTATTTGGCCTGTCATATCTTATTTTCTAGGTCCCTGTCTCACTGTGTCGCTTTTGTTTTCTTTCTCTTCCTTCGTCTCCCTCCCTCTTCTGCACTCTCTCTCTCTCTCTCTCTCTCTCCCCTAATCCTATCTGCAGTTTCCCAAGTAACAGTGAAAGAGATGACCTTCTAAGTAATCAGCCACTGCAATTTGGGGGTGAATATTCAATTAGTTCCAGGCCAGGGATTCCTGATCAATATTGCCTTCTCAAGGCAAAATGGTGTAACAAACCCTCTTATTAAGCAATTCTAAGCCCCAGTGCTGATAGCCATGAACAACAGTTAATGTGCACTTTAATTAATACCTGCCCCTTGGTGAGCTAGAGACACGGATTACCCACAAAGGTTTGCAGCCCCCTACCCAGTGAAACTGACAGGATCATAGGTCTCATGGGAGGCTGAGATAAGGCCAGAAGCCCAGCTTAACCTAGCTCTTCCCTGCTACACCCTAGGGGATTAGAAATAGAACAATAGACATTCAGGAATGGAGGGGCCCAAGCAGCTGAGATTGAGGGGATGGGAAGCCACAGTGTGGGGGAAGAAAACTGACATCCCACACACACACAACAGCCACTCACATTGCACATCTCTACCAAGGGACTATTCCTTAACTAACTATTCATCATCTACTTGCATACTTTCCATGATGGGGAGCTCACCACCCTGCGGGAGACCCCGTTCTCTCTCTGGCCAGCTGTGATTATGAATCTATGAATCGGCTCTTCCTGAGATGGATTCTGCCTCCACTGGTCCCATCTTTGTGCTTCAGGCTCCATCTCTCTTCAAATATGTTCCAGCACTCCCTGCCCCAGCACTTCCAGCTGGTCCCTTGGCCTATGAAAAGATCCCATAGTGGCTGACATCTAAGGGCCTCCGTGCTGGTAACAGTAACATTAATAGTCATAATTCACTGAGTGTTTGCTATGTGTTAGCCCCATGCCTAGTACTTCATATGCATTTTTTAATCCTTATAATAGCACTATAAGGAGATATTGTTGTTAATTCCTGCTTTTTAGCCAGGGAAAGTGTGATCTCAGGTAACTTGCTCAAAATGAGGTCACAGATTTAACAAGGTTGTCTATTCCTCATTGAAAGGAATAGTCTTCCTGAGCAAGACTTCACTGACTCTCCCAACAGCGTGATTACCTGCCCCAGTGGGCTCTTGCTACACCACAGACATGCTTCTTTTGTGGCCCTCATTTCTGGGTATTGTAATTTATTTGTTTGTTAACCTTGTCTAATGTTGTCTGCCCCATGCACTGCTCTTCAGGCTTCTCTTGAATAGAAGCTGATCATGCTTCATTCATTTTGGAATATCCTGCACTTAGCACGGAGACCCTGACCAGGCTTTCTAAGCTGCTGCTGGAACCTACTATGGTCAGTGACTCCCAGCACAGCTCCACTGCTGTTGGTCAGACCTGCTGGGCACAGCCCACTCACCACACCCACAAAGTCCCCATCTCCTGGCCAAAGGATGCCCAAAGGAATAGTCAGGGTGCCAGCAGCCATACCAGCAATGGTAGCAACAATCACACAGAATCCTTAGGCAGCATTCACAAGGCACTGGGCACAAGTCTAAGCACTTTGTTAGCCTGAAGATGTGATGCCCAGGGAAGTTTTCCAGTGTGGTCTCTGTGAAGCTGTCAGCCTGGATCTTGCCCTAGAATTTTTTGCACAGAAGTTAACATCCCTAACCGAGGGACGCTCTTTGCCCCCAGTCTTGGCCCAGGACAAATTATCAGGCCCAGAGGACAGCCTCTCTTGGCTAACAACCTTGCTTTCTCATTCACCGAGAAAATGGCAGCAACCAGGAAAGACTTCCTTGTCCTCCACCCCTCATGATGGTGGGAATGGAAATTGGATCCTGAGGGCAGCTTGAAAGAGTTAGCAAGATAATTTCTGAAGTGTACAGGGCACAGGCCTCAAGGTGGGAGCTGGGTTAGTACAGTCTCAATAATAACAATCCAATAATCACACCAGGCACTCATTGACCACTCGTGTGCTCCACACAACCTGTCCATCTGAGGAGGCAGAGCTCAGAGACAGGAGTCAGTTGGTGAGGAGGTGAACCATTATCTGACCCCAGAATCACCCCCTTAACTATCCCCCCAGACCCCGGCCAACTGAGAATGCCCTTATTGCAGGCCCACTGGCTTCTAAAGTTGTTAATCCATCATTCTGCTCTATTTCCCCTTCTCTGCTTTATTCTTCTTAGTATCAAGTTTAATTAACAGCTGAAACCAGCATTCAGGCCTCCTGTAAGTGACTAAGGCTCAGACTAGTGACTGTAACATGACATATCATAAGTGATAAGTTTGTCCCGGGGTGGAAGACCAGTCCCCATGGACAATGCCAC
>CAUYQV010075031.1:0-23537 GCA_963574575.1 Galagoides demidoff
TTTTTTTTTTTATCATTTCCTGGACTTTTGTGACTAAATTAGAATTGCTCTTCATTACTTTTTCACTGGCAATTAAAAAAAGATCAAAATAGGACTTGTAGCAAGGAGTCTGAATGCTAATTTTTGCGTTCTATAAAAAGGTAAAGCATACATTTCAGGAATATCTCAGGAATCCTTTTCTCTTTAGACTCTCTGCAGAAACTTCAGGGACTGGGTAACTTTCCTCTCTTCCTACCTTAGAAAATATGGAGCAAAAAGAACTGAAGGAAGAAAGTAAAACTCACCAGTTCTAAATGTTGATTTTTTTTTCTTTTTTATACTAGTTGCCAAACATCCAAGCTGCCAAAATGATGGAACATTTTTTCTTAAAAGCCAATGCTCTGAATAGAACCACCGCTGTCATTATCAAAAGGCTGCCAACGGTGGATCCTGATATGTCTGTACTCTCCCTCCCCCTCCCTCCACCCCAAAGGGCGGTCTCTGGGAGGTAAGTTTCTCAAGGGTCCAGTGGGGACCGGAGTTGGTTAATTTTCTTCACTGTTCTGGCTTAGAGTTTCTTGGGGATTCGTTTTCTATCACAGCCTGGTGCCTGCAGATCACGACCACCTCTTGCTGAGATCCCCTTTCGCCTCTGGCTTTCTTTACTTCTTGCCTTTTACTTGACCTGTTTGCTTCCAAAAATATCCTCACTGAGAAACTACTTGCTTCAATCTGTAAAAAATCAAGAATTAGAACTGGCTCGGTGCCTGTGGCTCAATCAGCTAAGGCGCCAGCCACGTACACCTAAGGTGGCGGGTTCGAATCCCTAGCCCGGGCCCGCCAAACAACGATGATAGCTGCAACCAAAAAATGGTCGGGTGTTGCGGCAGGCGCCTGTGGTCCCAGCTACTTGGGAGGCGGAGGCAGGAGACTCGCTTGAGCCCAGGAGTTGGAGGTTGCTATGAGCTGTGATGCCATGGCACTCTACCCAGGGCTCCGTCTCAAAAAAAAAAAAAAAAAAAGAATTAGAACTAAGCACCGTCCTGGCTCCTCCTGTCTTCTGAGTATTTCTCCTTTCCCCCTGACAGACATCAGTTTATTCTCCAAAGCAAACGTGTGTGTTTGTGTGATGAGGTTGCAGTCTGAGATTAGGAAGGAGCAGAGGTGTCCACTGCTCAGACACCCTCAACTCTCCTCCATCTTAAATGAGTCCTCCCACAGAATCCGAGTAAGAATTTATTTTTGCAGTTTTTGGCCGAGGTCAGGTTTGAACCCACCACCTCCAGTATATGGGACCAGTGTCCTACTCCTTGAGCCACAGGTGCCACCCCCAAATAAGAATTTTTTAAATAATGCTGAAAGATGACAAGTTGAGAGAGAATGAGTTGTGTCCTGGCCAGGCAGAAAGGACAGAGAAGTAGCAAGTAACTAGATGGATAATATGTGGTTAGAAAGGGCAAAGCCCTACTGTGGCATGTGGTGGCAGACTGGAACTGGAACAAAGTAGAGTCTTTCCATGAAGTAGTCATGTTTTCCCTTAGACAGAGATTGGTGTTGAAGAGGAATCTGCTGAGTAAGAGGATGGAGTTCTTCAGGGAGGGAACAACATGTCCCCTGGGGTAGAAAACCAACACATGCTTGCTGCCTCTCTGTTTCAAAAATCACCAGAGTGCAGGGCGAAGGGATCTAAGGAGCGATTAAAGAGTGGCATCCCTTGTCTGATAGCTGATTCACTCTACAAATTTGAAAAAGCACTTCTTTGTGTGTGGCTGCTCCCTTCTTTGTGAAATTAGGGTGGAAGGGATACACAACATGAACGGTTTCTACTATTTTATGAGTTACGTATATTTCTTATGTCTAGTAATAGAGAAACAAAGGACGGGGCGTGAACCTCATCTAAAGGGAGACCCATCCCCTCTTCCCACAGACTTCCCTCTGGTGCTCCCTGACACGGGACCAGGCAGTGTGGGTTCAGAGAATGTTGGGATATAGTAAGAGGGTGCAAAGTCCCCCATGACTGGGGTGTGGAAAGGAGAAGAGGAGGAAGTTGTGAAAGATGCACGTGCTGATTTTTATTCCATCAAAAACATAGTATTTGTTTGCCTCTTTCTTGCTATTTATTTTAATATAGCTTCTCTTTCATACTGCTTACACAGTGTATTATTTCTGTGTGTGGTGTGCGTACGTGTGCATTCTTGTATTTACCTTACCTCTAATTTTAGTTATGGAAAACAATTATAAGTAGGCTCAATGCCTCAAGTGCTGTCCAAAAATTAGAAGATTAGGTGATTTAGCATAAGTGATGTGATCTCACTGGATAGACTAATTACCAAAATCCTACCGACATGTTTGGAAAGGAATTCTCTGAGACTTACAAAGCATCCAACCCAGAAATCTTCCTGTTGGTCATTGATGAGGCTGTGCATTTTCTCTGTCCATAACTCTTTACCCCTAACCACCACCCTCCTCTGAATGACTGATGAGACCTGAGCAAAGGACAGCCCAGAGCTGAGAGATAAGTTTACCCCTCAGAGCACAGCCATGAAACCAAAGAAGAAAGAGATTGGTTTGAAAAGAAACCACCTTAGTAAAAATTGTTGAATTTCCTATGAATTCTAAGATATGAGAAATCCTTACAAACCATTTCCCCTATAGTAAAAGGTAAGCACAAAGTCGTGAGCATCTTCCCTGCCTTGATTTACTGATTCCTGCATTTACTGAAAAAAATGCCCATGGAGAAAGCTTGATCGATAGCTGTATCCCATTCCTGGGTGTGAGAAGGGGAATGAAACTCCAACACAAGGGAATCTCAGTTCCTACAAGGATTTGATATAAAACCAGTAGTGCTAAGGAAGCACAACTTCTAGGACTATGCAGGAAAGACAGCTGAGCAAGGGTCTAGGAAGGCAGCACCTCTCCAAGCACATAGTATTGGGCCCAGGACTGGGATGCAGGACATCACGTGTCTGAAATGAAGCTTCATCCCTACTGCTTTATTCTCACCATTGCTCTTTTGATACCTAATGCACATCACCATTGTTAAATCTTTGCCCACCTGTTCCCACATCTTAGGACTCCCTCTCTTTCTCTCCCCACTTGGCTATGTCCTACCCATCCTAAAAAAAAACCAATTGAAGTCTGTCTGGCAACTCTTGGGAAGATTTCCCAAGTCAAACATACCTTAAGTGGCATATTTTCCCATCTAAATTCTATGATAACCAGTGCATGAAACACTCATCTGGCACTTAAAGCATCCTCATTTTATTGTTTTGAATTAAATCAGATAATCAATATGAAAATCCATTGAAAGCTATAAAATGACAACCCAGAATTTTTCAAAATACCTTCCACAATATAATAAATGTATGTCATATTAATGAATATTAAAACAATTATCTAGTAAGTGTGAGGAACAACTCAAACTACCCATACTCTACTAGGATAAAAACCAGAATAGATATTGCCTGCAGAAAGTAGAATGAAGGGGAAGAGGATTGACTGGCAAGGATTTTGAGAAAACCTTTCAGACTGATGAAATATTCTATATCTTATTCAAGGTTTCAGTTACAAAAGTATGTCTGTTGTTCAAAATTCAAGAATCTGGCTGGGCGCGATGGCTCATGCCTATAATCCCAGCACTCTGGGAGGCCAAGGCAGGTGGATCACTTGAGCTCAGGGGTTCGAAAGCAGCCTAAGCAAGAGTGAGACTCCACCTCTAAAAAAAATAGCTGGTTGTTGTGCCAGGTGCTTATAGTCCCAGCTACTCCTAAGGCTGAGGCAAGAATATCCCCTGAGCCTAGGAGTTAGAAGTTGCTTGTGAGCTATGATGCTACAACATGCTACCAAGGGTAACAGAGTGAAACTCTGTCTCAAAAAAAAAAAGTGTCAAGAAACTGAAACTGTGCATTTTCTATCTGTATTTTTTTCTGTATGTAATTATATCTCTATAAAAATGTTAAATAGATATCCTTATCAAAAGACCTCAAGAGCTTCTGTCACAATACCGTACATTATAAATCTTGAAAATGTAGATATAAAACTTTTCTGTCCAGACCCCTCCCCCTCTTCTTTTTCCAAATGTTCTGAGAGAGCAGTATTCTATGAAAAACTCTGCTCTGTTACACAGCATCTGTTTCTATTTTCTGTTACAGTGTGAAATTCTTCAGGGCAGAGATTGACTGTATGACTTCATGCACCCACAGTCCCTTGCCAAGGTCCCATAGGCCCTCAGTGACTATGACTTGTTCCTGGTGATGCTAAAGATGACAAGGCAGATAAGGATGATACAAGGTGTAATGGTAAAGGTAAAAGGAAGTGACTTGTTCTGGGCCACAGCATCAGTACCAAAGCAACCTCAACCCCATGGAGTATGAGCAGATTCTCCTGCTCCAGAGGCAGAATGTCCTGGGAGGGAAGGTTTTGTTGTGAGGGATTTTTCTGTTCAGTGGCTCTCAGGTCTCACAAGGTGGCTGCATTTTCCATTCATGTAGGAGATCATGCTGCCACTTTCTGAGAACTTATGCACTCATAACATCCATAAAACATGCTGGTGCGAGGCACTACGGATTCCATAGTGAATAAAACACAGTATTTGCCCTCAAAAAGCTCATGGTCTAATGGGGGAGAGAGATAAAGAGATGACTTAAAATGCAGCGGAGTGCTACCTGGGTGCAGGACAGGAATAACTCACTCAGCTCTGCAAGGATTTAAGACACTGATATTTTCCGGTTGGAGATGGTCATGAACGGCATCCCAAGCTGAGAGATAAAGGTAAGTATAATAATATATTTTGAAATAACCTTACATGTAACTAATATCATCTTATAGAGACTATTTATCTTTAGCTTCCTCATGCTGAAGTAAATATAATAGTGATTTGTATGTGCCCAGTGAAGCTAGAACACAGGCTTTCTGAGCCATAAACAAAATGCAATTGGATGAGCAGGGCCAGGTTAGGAAGCTCTTGTGGATCATATGAAGGAGTCTGAACTTTATCCCCCAGGATGATTTTAAAGAGAATGGCATGACCACATATGTGTTTAGAATGTCACTGTGGTCCATATCGCACAGCTAGTTTTATATAGACTGGCATTTGTCAGTATTCTCTTTTCCAGAATGTTAGTTGTGTTTCCTCCAATCCTTTGTAAACTACTTGAGGCCAGTATCATGATCTCATGTAGCAACCAGCAACATAGTGAAGCCACTGAATGCATTTGATAAGTATTTCTTAATTAATGCTAGTACTATCATCTGGCTTCCTTCTGGACATCTTCATTGGATTGTATAGTTTAATGCAATCATAATTATAAAGCAAAAATCAGAAATCCTCAAGCTCAGGATTTTTTATATTTTACACATTTTACAAAGAGAAAGTGTTTTTATTTTTGCATTCACTCTTAAAACACATGGGGTGAGGTTGTCTTTCTGCATGTGCTGGAGAATGAGGGCGACTGCTGATTATAGAGGCCACCATAGAGTCCGGGGAAAAGATTTTTTTATTATGTACAGTGAATCCTAACAATATATATCAGGAGGCAGGGAAGAGGAGGGATGTGGTGAAAGACTGAAAATAAGACAAAGGGAATGAATTGGTAGAACGGGTGGAGGCAACCAAGTTCAAGATCTGTTTACTGCTGGTGAATACAAAGTCTTTGGAGACCACTAGATTTAGTGGTTCAGAGGAAAAAATACACAAATAAATTGAAAACAAAAATCAATGATGATTTTGTAGACTATTTAAGACTTAAACTTGAGTGAGTTATTTTGTTTTATTAATCTTTGCCCATAAGTAGAAACAGATGGCACAAACACTCTTGGACTCGGATGTACCTCACCCAACTTAGGATTCATGAGCCCTGTATATTGCCCTCTAGGACACTCAATCCCTCTTCTCCCTCACAAAGATAAATTTCATATCCACCCGGCAGTCAGCCATCATCTATTCTCAAGGGAAGAGTATATAGCATGACCTCCCTTGAAATATTAGCTCTATTTACAGGGGTTTGCGTGGACCACATTACTTATGAGTCACCAAGGGGAAACAGAGCCTCCGGTAGATAAAGCGATCAGCACAAACCTCTGTAAATAAATCTGAAATTTCAATGAAGGTCATGCCAGGCCTGATTTATTCCTCAGCACCCTATGAAATAATGTTGACCAGGTAAGTGGTTTTCATTATTTTTTTTCTCCATCCACATAAGGGAGAACTTTTTAGCTCTAAAGAGCTTGTCTTTCATGTTACAATGAGCTTCTGGCTAGAGAGATAATACACCCTGAAGGAAATAACCTTTTATTATTATGTTAGATTCTTGATAGGGAAAGGGCAGATCATATAGCAAGAATTGTGTTTGTTTGTTTAATTCAATCTAGTGGTACAAGTTCTCATAGCCGAACTTTATTGAGGAGCTATTGGCTAACAATAGAAACTGGTTTTTTTAACCCAATAAACAGAAATGGAGCAGCTATCCATAGGAAACCCTGGGCAGAGAATAAGGTTAAACTAATGTACAGGAGATGAAGATAAATACACCATGGTCCCTGAAAGTTTTCTTGTGTCTCCATGGAAAACCTCCAACTATTCTGAAGAATCAAGAGAATGTCTGTAGCATGTTGATAAACTAATCACTTCGCTAAATAAATTGTTCTTCTATCAACCTATATATATATTGAGCATTTTCTGAGAACAAGACTTTATGCTAAATATTGTGGTAGCATAAAGAGACGGAGGGAAAGAAATGAAATCAAAACATAAGAAATAATTTCTAACATTCAAAAGCTCTGGCAATGTAGTTGAATTTTATTATATAAGTAATCATTCCAGTGAGGAGGGGGGAAAAAGAGCAAATCAAATTCGGTATTTTTCGTTTTTGTTTTTGTTTTAATTTTGAAGCTCAAAACCCATGTATCTTTTTTAAACTGAATTTTCTACTTTTCCATCTGTCTTATTACACATAACCCATATGTAGCAAAGAGACTTCGGGACTTCAAAGAATTGCCCCCTAAGCAGGAAAAAAAAAAAAGCCAACATTATATTGCTAGGAACTATTGAGAGAATTGTTGAGAAAGGTAAGGAGAGAACTTGGGAAGTGAAAGATTAGAATTAGACATTAATCAGTTTTTTATCAAAGAAGATAGGATACCCATATGGTAAAAGTATGCAAAAATGGTCATTCCCAGGATGACTTTTCCAGCTTTGGTTGGAATTTACACTGATGGTAACAGGTTCTGCTTTCATTTATGTCCAGAATTGTGATAAAAGATAACTCTTCGGGGTGTGTGTGTGTGTGTGTGTGTACTGGGGAGAGTGGGTACCATTAGAAAATATAGCTTAGGAGAAAAGGAAGATGTCCTTCCACCCAATGTTAACAGAAACACCAGTCTCTGGCTCATTTTTAGAAAAGTTTCTCTAGTCCTCATTAAAAATCTCATTTATATGCAAAGAATTTATAAGTTCCGTGGAAGATATTTCTATCTGTTCATAAAACGTTCTCATCTTAAGAAGCTCATTGTGTACCTAAGAGTAAAAAATAATCTAGATTTTGTTAGACAGACTGGTTCTTATTGGAGCAGACTTTCTTATCTTCATCCTCTCTTCCCGTTGCCTAACGTTGTGCAGCTTCCCGCTTCTAGCAGATAGCATGTCTGCTGGGGCATAGCCCGGGACCCTGCAGAGAAGGGCTCGAAATCATGGCGATTCTGTCTGCAGCAGCTCTGATCTCCAGTAGGCTGTGAGCACCCATTTTAGGTGCGCGTGTGCAGGTATGTGCGCGTGTGTGGCAATTTTGTTGGATTTTCAGTCCCTGCTTACAAAGTGTTCAGAGCATTTTAACGGGTTAGGGCATTAGCAAAAACCTGAGGGCCGTTCCTTGTCATGCTGAGGCACTCGCCTGTATCTTTGCCTTTTTTTCCATTCGATCAGGCTTTATGTGTGCTTTGATCCAGGCAAAACATAACAAAGATATTTTTCAGTTTCAAAACTCCAACTATATATCCACCGAGGGCAAAGCTGAAACCATCATTAGGCAACAATGATGCTTTGAAATTCTGGCTGTAGAATTTTGTGGAGCATATTCTCCTTCCCCTTTATGTGAATAAAACTCTTTATAATGCTTCAAATTCACGATGCCTCCCAGTTTCCCTGTAACGCAGCCTTGCTTTGTTATTCCCTCCTTGCTGCTAAAGAAACAGAGGACGAGACTGACTAAATAACTTGCCCAAAGTTATTCACATGGATTAAAATGAGAATATTAAAACTATTGTAAAGAACAAAGCGAACGTTCTCTGCAGTCACGGGTTTTTCCTGTGGCAATGCTAATGCTCCTTGCCTGAAATGCACTCTCCCCCAACTGACACATGTGGTTCAAACCTTATCCGTTCTCTAAAGCTAGCTCAGGTCACACCTTCACAGGGGCCATTACATCCAGACCAGACTTCTGAGAACCGCTCTAAGGCCTACTCACCAAATGTCATGGTTGAGCTCTTGAGTCTATACTGTGTTTCTTTCTATACAATCCAAACTGGTAAAGTCGTGAGGACCATAATGTGCCCCTTATTTTTTTTCTTTGTCTACATGGACATTCATCTTACATCATGGTAACAATAGTAGCTCAATAATTATCCCATAAATTGACAAAAAGCAGTAGATTTAGAGTCAAAAAAAGCAGGGATGTGGGCTCCCTTTGATAAGCTCTGGAAAGTTAGGCAAGTCTTTCTAAGTTTGGATTTTCCAACCTATAAAAGAAAATATTAAAAAATATGCTTTCTCTTGTAAATTCTAAAATTAAAATAATGTGATTGCATTGTTTTATGGGCACAGATCCTTTGGGAAGCTGGAAGGGGAAGTTTCCTCACCTTGCCTCATTCTTGCCCTTCTGTATCTATCCCAACTCTTAGTTCCATGTTCCTTCAACCCTGACCAATTATCTCACCATTCCCAGAAGCAGGGTTTAAAGAGATATCCCTGGATGAGTCTATCTTGTATATTGAACATGCCTACATTTTAAAACACATATTTCAAGACAGATTGGAACAAGGCTGAAGATTCTAAACATGGATTCATTAGCTGAGATGTGTTACCCTTTACCTCTAGTGTGTGGAGGAGAAGCGGAGCCAAATATATTTTTCTGGAATCTGGAAATGAAAATTTGGCTAAAAGAGATTTTTTTTTAAGAAATCAAAATCATATGTGAAATTTCTTAGTATTAAGGGAGGAAGTTTGTCCTTGGAATTATTTATCCCAGGGTGGATAATGCACATTCAATTTGGCATCATGAGATCTGAGCTTTGGTTCAGCCTTGGCTGTCTAAATAGGTTTTTGGCAAATTAAAAACATGAAAACATGATTTTTAAGAATATAGAATAATGCACCAGGATGAAGGAAATCAATCTTAGAGGATTTTTTGCCAATAATTTTATATCAGCAAAAACTCTCATCTTACATATGAATGTGATAACGTGACATAAAAGAAAGTATTCAGAGAAACTCAAAGTCGTAAGTATTTTTCCTGGACTCAGTTTCTTCATCTTCACAGAGGATCTGTACATATATCCAAAATTCCAGAATGTATTTACTAAGAAAAGAAAATGTCAAGACACTAGAACCTCATGTAGCACTTAAAATGAAAATTCCAAAACCTGTATAATAACATGGAAAAAAACATTTCTAATTCAATGTTTCATAGTAGGAAAAAAAGTGATTATTGTTTTGCTTCAATAACTGTAAATATATATATATATATATAATATATATATATATGTACAAATGAAAGACACTATGTAAAAAGGGAAAATAACCATTTTAGAGTGATTTAATAATGGCTGATTATATGAGTGACAATAGCTTGAGAAATGGTAGTCTTTTCAATTGACACTGGAGAGTGCTTTAGGATCGCTGCTGAGGTCTCATCCAGCTGTAGAATCCCATGATACTTTGATAAACACATTCATTTAATGTGGTCAGTAAGTGCCAATGGTAAAGGAGTTCTTCATCAAGATAAAAGATACATTTTTAAAAATCTGGAGAAAGAGCCCTTATGAAAAAGCAAGACCAAAATAGACTAGTTTATTTTATACATTTTCATCATAAGGGAAAGAGCTTATGCCTTTTCTCTAAAGTTTTTCCTGAGTCCAGGAAGGATTAGGCATGCCTGATTCCTTCTGTGCATTTTTATCACAGATAGCGCCTACCACATGGTATAGGGATTGTTTGTTTTTATGTCTGACTTACCCTGGCAGCTGTGACCTCATGAAGGTAGGGATAAGTCTTTATTCAATTTTGATTCCCCAGAGCCCAACATAATACTTGGTATATAGATGGAGCTAAATTAATTGTCAGCTTTAAAAAATGAATGAATGAATGAATGAATGAAAGGGAGCACAAATGAATTAGCATCCTTCTCTTAAAAATAGAGAAACCAGACCGTGTGGGGTAGCTCACACCTTGGGAGACCAAGGCAGAAGGATTGCTTGAGGTCAGGAATTCAAGACCAACCTAAGCAAGAATGAGAACCAATCTCTACAAAAATGGAAAAATTAGCTGGCATGGTGAATTGCACCTAGAGTCCCAGCTACTTGGGGAGAGCCAGGAGGGTCACTTGAACCCAGGAGTTCGAGGTTGCAGTGAGATATGATGACATCACACTGCACTCTAGCCCAGGTAACAGAGCAAGAACTTGATTTAAAAAAAAAAAAGCATATATATATGCTTTCACAGCTACTTATATCCCATCAAGGACTTATATCCCATCCTATGCCCTGTGGTTCTCTTCCCATTTGTTTTTCTCCCAAGCCATTTTCATATACTCAGGTCACTGGGTTATCTCCTTACGGCCAAAGAAACACGATTTATACTTCATCTCACAGGCTGAAGGTTTGCCAGCCCAGACTCATTGAACTTGATAGTGTTCCATGTTCCCCTTTCTGGCCTATTGTTTAGCACTGTTAATAACCATCCCTGCACACAGTGACTTATTCTTCATCTGGGCTCATCTTTACAGTGTTTTTCTACCACGGTTTTCTACCATGCACCTTTCACGCTCACAGAGTGGACCGTGTTTACATTTGAAGCAACATGGGTCCTCTGATCCTTATCAGAGAGAGAAACCACACTCTTGAAAGCACATTAATGTACATTTTCTATCAGTCCGTTTGGGGCACCCAGGGAAGCCATCCTAGACAGGAGTCCCAACTTTTTTCTGGATACAGAGGACTATATATAAAAAGAATTTGGTTTTGCTACTTGTTCATGTTTCTTATTTCATATCCGTTTTCTCATTACTCAGAATACTCCCCCTCCATTCTCTATTTTTAAAAGTCCCTTTGCTACTGGCTTTTCTAATCTGCATTAACTATCCCCAGTCTGTTCCCTCTAGACACCTCCCTACCTCTGACTTCACAACTCAGCTTCACCTTGAGAGTGCTGTTCACGACGTCGTCACTTCCTCTCACCTTGCGCTTCCATTGCCTCCTTCACTCATCACCCCCGTGAAACTGTTCTCCCAAAGGTCAACGAAGGTCTGGGCCACTAAATCCAAGAGACATTTTACTCCACAGACATTATGTGGCTTCTATAGCCATGGACACTCTCTGTACTTCTTCACTGAAGCACCTGTGCTCTCTTTATTCCTGGGCTTCTTGGAAACTCTAGCCCTTTGGTTATTCTTCTGCCTCTCTAGAAGGACTTCAGAACTTATCTCTTTTACCCATATATTAAGTAGCAGGGTCTATCGAGGTTCTGTTTTATTTCCCTTCTCAGGTTACTTTTTCTTCCTTGGTGAGTACAATTACTCCCATGACTTCAGAAATTTCCCTATGCTGAGGATTTCCAGGCAGATCTTTCTCCTGAGCTCAAGAACTGATATAGCAAACACCTCCATTTGAACATGCTAAAGGCACCTCAAATTTAGCATGCCAAAAATGACCCCACTGTTCTATTTCGGCAAACATGTACCACTTTTGTTTTCTTTATCTCCATGAACAGAACATTTACCCACTTACCTGAACCAGAAACTCGATTCTGTCTTCTATTCCTTTTCCTCTCTTCCCACCCAATCAATCGCCAAATTCTGTTGCTTTACCTTTCTTCATAGTTTAAATCCAGTCACTCCTTTCTATTCTTACTGCTGATAAATTAGTTCATCTTTTCTCACCTAAACTATTTTCTGCATTTCACTCCCCAACTTGAAAGATTGGGGCTCAAAGATAAAAAGTGAGGCTCAAAATAAAATAATCACTTTCTTCTCATAGCCAAATGATTTCTATCGGCCTCGCCCATAAGTGTTCTAGTTCTCGGTAGTTACTTTATCTTGATCTTCCGATCAGTTACAGATTAAAAATATGGCCCTTCACAGCAAAGCACTGTAAGTGTAATATATGGACTAGAGACTCAAGAAGCCACAACAGTATTCTCTAACCCCTGCTAATGCTTGACTTTGCAATTGGAATTTATCTTCTGTCTCACTCACAATTTCAATTCCTACATGGTATTAATCAACGAGGATTCAAAAGCACAGAGTGTTACAAGTGCCGGCTCTGGAGTTTGTACGCTTAAGTTATAATCCTAACTCAGTAACTCAAGGCAATATATTTAACATCCTTGGACCTTAGTTTACCCCTTAGTAATATGATGGTATTAATAGTATCCACCTTAAAAGGTTATCCTAAAAAATAAAGTGTGTTAATGTAAGTAAAGGAGTTAGGCAAATGCCTGGCACAAGGCAAGCTTTGTTGGCCTTCTCTATTGTTATTTCAGTTGGCTTATCTCTTCCCCCTCCAGTTTTCCTGAGCCTACTGCTCATGCCTATCACCAAATTACCCTCTTTCTGTCGCTGAAAGAACTTTCTGCCATCCCTCCTCTCCGGACCAGCCTTGCATCTGTGCTGAAAGGTAGGACTTTATCATCTTCACTTGAGAAATGACGGGAAAAGAATTCAGGACATATATGATCACAATGGGAAAGAGTAAGTGAATGGCAGAGATGGGCCAGCTCCCAGTAGCTAAGAACTTTCCTTTTAGGGCTTTTTTTTTTATCTCCTGGGAGAAATTTTTCTCATATGTTTCCATAGTCCCTTCACAAAGCATTAGTTCTAAGCAAGAGAAAAAGAGGGCTATTAAATGATGACTGCATTCCACCATGGTACCTACAATTCTCAGCCTGAAAAGGACTCCATAAAATATCCTGGAGAAATTGTCTTTAGGGAAATCACTCCAACTATCTCCCTTCCATGCCTCTTGCCCTTTTTTTATTGCTTATGCATCTACCATATCTTAGCATCATTTGTTAAAATTAATTGGCTTTTTGTCTCCCCACAAATTCTACCCCATAGACTGTGAGCTCTTGAAAGGGAAGGACATCCCTTTAATCTTTAAGTTCTCAGTGCCTATTATAAGGCACAGCTTATAGAATATGATTCAATGAAAATATAACTTATGAATTAGTAAATATGTGTTCTAACTGGGTCAAAGTACAAAGCATCTGAAAAATGGCAATATCCTAAGGGAATGTTTTAGACAATGCTGCACAAACCTGACTATATCGGAACTCTCATGAGGTTAAATCTAGACCAGCCAGTGTGGATGGCGGGACACTCTCACGTGCAAATAACAGAATACTGAACTAACAGTGGCTCAGCTATGAAGGGCGCCATATATTGCTTATTTGACAAGATGTTCAGAGGTAGACGATCCCCAGGCACCAGAGGAGAAAGGATACCAGAGGAGAGATGACAAGGGTGCAGAAAGATCAACTTTCTCTTCTCTTCTCTAATTTCCTTACCAGGTTTTTTTCTCCTCCTTTTAAACTTCCATGAGACTTCCTCCCAATATTATGTGTCTGTAATTCACTTCTGTTTTATTTCCATAGCTCATCTTCCCAAGTAGATGCTGAACTCAACAAGAAGAAGACTAGCATTTTACTCTTCAAGGGGAAAACTAGTCTCTTATATGTATTTATTATATCCTGGTTGGCATTTACAGTTTAGTCATCATTTGAGTAATTGATTGATTCAAAGTTGTACTCATGTGCCCCACACAAGAGATTTCCGTGACAAATAATGCATGTTTCCTATTACATAGTACAGGTGTGAGGGGGCTGAAGGGGGCTGTGCCCCTGCTCACCCAGCAAACTGACCCAAACCCACTTTCATTTTCTTCATTCTCTGAAGTGTTACTGCACGAGTCTATAGTGAGGATGCATTTCTGGTGAGTTCCTCAGAGTCATGGCCTTAGGCTGTCAACATTGCCACAATTTTATCTGGGTTGAGCTGAAGCCCTATTGATTTAATCCAGAAATTTATTTCTGACAGACAGCTGGGTAGTATTTGTCACTGTGTTTTGAATCCAAAGTCAAAGAGATTGAGAGTCAGTGTCATCACCGTTTGGGTGGTGGCGAACTACAAACGTGGTTTATTTCCATCATAAATTGTTATTTGTTGTTTTTACAATGTGCATAAACCCATAGGCTAAACAACAGGAATACTTTATATATTTTACAAATAAAGACACGAATGCTCTGAAATGAATACAATTTTGGTATCAAAGTTTGGGGGCTTCATTTGGAATATCCGTTCTCTTTAATCTAGACATTTTCCTCACTTACATCCATCAGTGGTGCAAAAATTAAATAAATGTGCCATCAAAACTTCCCCCTTCTCTTGGCACATATTTAGTAGCGGACACTGTTCTTGGCCTCACATCTCACAGATTCCCTGACAGCCTCGGCAGGGAAGATATGTGTTACTATCCATAAAAAATGTGAGGTTAATGTAGACATTCTGTCAATGAACAGAAAGTAATTCAGAGCCCCTGCCAGAATTCAGCTTCCTATAATATTTACCAACTGAGGTCGATTTGGAAGGAAAGTCCCCATATGGAGAAGCCAGAAGTCCTAACCACATTACCACAAGATTTTTCAAAAACAACGCGCTATTTCCTAACCCATGCCCATAACCGCATGTTACTCAAGGCAAACTTACATGCTTTACTTCACCCTAAAGATGAATGAACCCGCATGAATCAAGAAGCAGGATTGCAACTTCATAATTTTCCAGTCCTTTTATAAAGTCCACCTCCAAATGTAGAGTTAAGCAACTGTACAGTAAATGAATCCTAAAAAAATCAACAACAGCAGATTAATTCACTCAGTAATTATTTGTTGTATGCCGAGTTGTCCCTGGAAAGATTTAAAGTAAAATTCAAAAACATACATAGTATAATATAGTGCATCTACTTGAAGATGAAACACACATTTGTCTCCAACCTTCTGAGAGAACTGAAACAAAACAAAACAAAAAAGCTAGCAGTCGCATTTATTTCATGTTTGGAAGACAAAACCCAAACCAGATGCTCAGGAGAAGTGTGATACTTTTGGTACTAAGAGCAAAGTCCTCATGGAAAAAATACTCTCCTGTAGTGAACATCAATGGTAAAAAATACATCCCCAGTAAGAATGCATTAATGATTTTTAGAGGCCTTTTTCTTAGAAACCATCTCAGGGTGGCCATCAATGTGACACCAAAGTTCAATACAGTAATAGCATTTTCCATGGCACTGCTGTTATTGTGTAGATAAGTTAGGCACTGGATCCAGAAATTAGCAAGTGACATTTGTTTATCACCTATCTGAGTAGCCCGCTGCGTCATTTGCATTACAGCTTAGAGGTGGGCATGAAATGTGAAAGTGATTTTTCTTTTTAAAAAATACTCTAAAATTAAGAGACAGATGGGCTGTTACTTCCTGTGCTCTGGCTTTTTGAAAAGCTTCCTAAGATTTCTTGGACCCAGAGGCTGTACCTATCTAAGTATCCTAGACTGGAGATATAATTATTCAGAAACTTTGGCAGGGGGAAAAAAAAAAAACTGTTTTCACTAAAATGGCAGTTGCATCTAAATTTATATAGTCTGGCTGTGTCATGGACCAAATCACTACATAGCTTTCTTAAATTTCTAGCCCTGCTGCCAATGCATTAGCTTCTCCCAGGGCATCAATTACTGCAAGACATTTTTTGGAAGATATTCAGAGACAGCTATCCTAGCAGTTCAGGAAACTGTAACCATCACCCAATGCAATCTGTTATTTCTATAACCCCTACATGTGCACTAAATTTCACTGAAATCTATCAAATATTACAGAAGATATGCCTGTTTGATAAGTTTCCTCCGCTCCCATTTTGTCTCAAGATGAATAACTGTGGTAAAAGTAAAAAATAAAGAGACAACTTGATATCCTATCATAAGACACACAATTTCAACAAAATAGGCCAATGTAGAACAAACCTATACTAAAACAAAAAAGGTTCTATGGAGAAAGACAGCAGCTACTCTGGCCGAATGAAAACCCCATGAACCACCTATTGACAGAATGACATACACCTGTTAGTAAAACTCCAGTGAGATGTGCCCTCAAAGCTCTCTGGGAGACCAACCTTGCTTACTAGGAAAGACCCCTGATTCCCCTTCCTGTAACCTACATGCATTCATTACCATTTCCAGAAAAAGCCTATGGCAGAGTGTACTTTCCAAGAGGGCTGCAACAGCACCTCACAGATCTTGTGTCTTCAATGCTGTGATCTTGCCCCTCTCTAAAAAGAGGTGAAGTCTTTTTCTCTAGGACTTAAATCTGGGTAGACCTTATGGCAGTTTTCATTGATACAATAGGCCAAAGCAGTGCTATGCTCCTCAGTGATATAACCCTTATCTAATGCCATGAGAGAGAAGTACTTGCAGGCGCACTGAGGCTTCAGACACAGGACATCTTGGACACATGCCAGACAACATGCCAGCATCTTGGACATCCAGCTCCACTGAGCTTTTAGGTGACGGTGCCCAGAAAACACAACTGTATAAGACGCCCCAAGGAAAAATTCCCCAGCTGAGCCATGACAGAACAGAACTATGACAGATAATAATGAATTGTTTTTAAGTCATTAAGCTTGAGGATAATAGGAAGTAAGCCAAATTGTCTGGCTGTATGCATGTTCCCATCCCTGTTCCAACTGCTTGGAACTGTATTCCTTCTTATGTCTGCCTTTTGAAATCTCACCCACTCATAAAAGTTAACTAACTCAATTCCTTGAGCCAGCACTAACTTCACTCTCCTGTCTAGGCCTACAATAATTTGTTCATATCTCTGTTCCATGAGTTTTTGCTATCACAGGATATAAAACACAGCCTCTTTATTCATGGATTCATTCATTTCCAAGTATATATGGAGCACCTCCTAAATGCCAAGCAAAACTCCATTTAATATGGTGCCCAACCCCAAAGAAGCTGCTGACTAGGGAGGGTGACATGTAAACAAGATAAAAGTTCAATGATTGTGGCACACAGGGATGTCCACCAAGGGACTTTGAGAGTGGAGGACAGGAAGGAAAATAGTTATCTTCTCCTAGAAAGAAGATAAAGGGAGTCTTCCCTATACAAAGGAACGTATATGCAAGCAAATTTCCCAGAGGTGAGAGGCAGTATGGTGTTTCTAAGAAACTGTACGCATTCCAACACTGCCCAGAGTAAAACAGGAATCTGAGAGTGATTGGAAGGGAAGACTGGAGGGGAAGGGCATGCAATTACAGAAACCACCCTACGCCATGTTCAAGAACTAGCATTTTGTCCCCCACCCCAGAGACCTTAAAGAGACCCTCCAGATGTATAAGGAGAATATCATGGTAAGAGTAGTGCCACAATTTGTTTTCCTAATCTATATATGGAGGGTGGAGTTGAAAAGGACAAGACTGGTCAGGTGCAGTGGTTTACACCTGAAATCCTAGCTCTCTGGGAAGCCAAGGTGGGTGGATTGCTTGAGCTCAGAAGTTTGAGACTAACCTGAGCAAAAGCAAGACCCCCATCTCCAATAAAGATAGAAAAACCAACTGGGTGTTGTGGCCATCACTTATAATCCTAGCTACTTGGGAGGCTGAGGCAAGAAGATTGCTTGAGCCCAAGAGTTTGAGCTTACTGTGAGCTATAATTCCTTAGCACTCTACCCAGGGTAACAGAGTTGAGACTCTGTCTCAAAGAAAAAAAAAAAAAAAGAGGGCAAGTCTGAGAGAAGAAAGAGTTCAGTTAGTCATCTATGGGAAAAGTCCATTCCAGAGATAGCAAGAGCCTGCCTAACAGCAATGATCACGACAGTGGGAAAGAGAGAATTAATCTAAGCCAAACTGTGGGTTTATTAGAAAGAAAACTAAAACCCCATTAAAAGCTTTTCCCCATACTCTGAAAACAACTTAGGACAAAATCTGAAATAAAGTACAAGTTAACTGCCTCCTCACTTTATTCATGATACTACATTTCTAACCTTCTAGATTTTTTACCCTGTAAATGACCAGGTACTATTCATCTTTATATTTCTCATAAAATGTAGTGCAGACTCATAGATAGTGGGTGCTTAAAAGTATTTGTTGTCTTTAACTGATGTTTAACTCACATCTCAGTGGCATCTACATATACTGTGATGTTCTTTCCAAAAAAAAAATTGTATGAATGTGTAGTAATTTTTAAAAACATGATTCTGATGTAAAGAATCATTTTGGTGGCAAAATGTGTTATAGTTTTTTAATTAATTTATTTTAATGGACAAAAATACATATATTTATCAAGTGCAAGATGATATTTTGAAATATGTGTATGTTGTGGAATGGCTAAATCAATCTAATTAACATATGCATTACCTCATTTACTTATATTTTTGTAGTGAGAACACATATAATTTACTCTGAGTTATGTTTACTATTTAAATGTGTTTTTACTAACTATAGTTGCCATGTTGTACAATAAATATCTTAAGCATATCCTCCTTATCTAAATAAAATTTTGTAATTTTTGACCAATATTTCTTCTACCCTATCAACTTCTAGTAACCACCATGCTACTCTGCTTCTCTGAGTTCAACTCTTTTAGACTCACTATTTAAGTGAGATCATGTATATTTGTCTATTTGTCTGTCTTATTTCACTTAGCATAATGACCTCCAGTCTTAATCCATGTTATTGCAAATGACAGGATTTCCTCCTTTTTTAAGGCTGTATAGTGTTCCATTGTGAATACACATATATACCACATTATCTTTATCCATTCATCATTGATGAACAGTTAGGTTGATTCCAGATCTTGGCTTTTGTGAATAGTGTTGCAATAAACATAGGAATGCAGATATCTTTTCAACACACAGATACAATTTCCTTTGGATAGGTACCTAATAGAGAGACTGCTGGATCATATGGTGATTCTGTTTGTAAACATTTTCCATCATGGCTGTACTAATTTACATTCCCACCAACAGTAAACAAGGGTTTCCTTTTCTCCACATCCTTGCCAATACTTGTCATAGTTTGTCTTTTTGATAACTGGCGTGCTAATAAGATATTAGGGGATATCTCATCATGATTTTAATTTGCATTTCCATGATGATTAATGATGTTGAGTGTATTTTCATATACTTCTTGACCATTCATGTGTCTTCTTTTGAGAAATGTCTCTTCAGGTTATTTGTCCATTTTTTAACTGAGTAGTAATTTCTACTACTTGAAAATACTTGTAGTATTGACTTGTAGTAACTTCTTAGATATTTAGGATATTAACTAAATTGACCTGTAGTAATTTTTTAGATATTTTGGATATTAATAACCTCTTGGGTGTATGATTTGCAGACATTTTCCTGATTCCATTGGTTGTCTCTTCACTCTGCTGATGCTCCCTTTGCTGTTCAGAAGCTTTTCAGTTTGATGGAATCCCACTTTGTCATAGCACTTGTAAGTAAGGTATGTATTCATGCCTATACCCCCAATAATAAATTCAAGTCCTCTTTCTCTGCCACAGACAAGCTCAGTACCAACATCAGCACCCAAGCTCACAGCCATCTCTCCCTTCCTGAGCTCCTATGATACTAAATACCTAGGAAACTTTAGAACTTTATTAATTATTTCTCATGTCTTCTCCATGATGGTGTCATATTTGTTGGTCTTGTTTCTTTAATGAAACTGTGAGCTCTTTATGAGTACAAAGGCCAACAAGCACTTTTCATGTTCCTTTCCTGTGTACACAGTGAGAACACAAAGTGTAGTTGGAAACACTTGACCGGGCAGTTTATAAAGGAGAATTAAGCTTATCCTTTCTTTCAATGTATTTGTAAACAAAGACACATAAAACAAAGAGTAACATTTATTTTTTTATTAAGTCATATATACACAGATCATGAATACATTTATGCCTTTGTGGGATTCTATGTGTTGAAAGGAAAAAGACATGATGTCAAAACAAGGTGAAGGAGAGAATATTGAACAAATTAATGATATATTGTTTTGTATTTATAGTCTAATTAACTAAATGACAATAATGAAGTCTGTATAATAGCATTGTTCATTAGGTGTCATGGAGCTTACAAAGCCCCTTCATAAACATTATCTTGTTTACCTTAGCAGAGAAAGATACACTAAGAAACACAGAGTAATTGAAACATTGTTGGAGCTATATGTCAGGGAATGAATTATCAACTTTAGGTGAATCAGTCAGGGAAGGCTTCAGATGTAAGTGTGTGCTAAAATGAAGTTTTGCAGAGTGAAAGTGATAACCATTTCACTTTGCCTTTGTCTATGAAATCTATAAAGAGTAATACCCTCTTCAAGGGAATAAGCTGGATCGAATGGCAGAAGATGATTGCAAACCTGACATGGAATTCTGGAAAGCAACTAAGAGTAAAATGAAGACAAAAAAGATTTTCTCCACTACCACTGCCCTGAACCTAGAAGAAAATCATTGTATCTTTTTCAACAAATAATTAAATTTGATTTTTTAGAAAGAGAATGGTATTGAATTGAAAGACCAGTTCCATGGTCTTTCTCTTTCTCCTTACACACTCCCTCTTGGTGACTCATGAAATGAGACAATAATTATTTTTCTCTTAAGACTTTCTGTGATGGAATTTAGGAGTTCACATAGCTAACCACTGGGGATGGGCAAAGAACACAAATCAGGCAGAGGAAGCAGAGAACTGGATAGATCACAGAGATACATCACAGAACTTTTATTATAACTATATTTTAAAATAATAGATTGTGTTCTACTTCCTTCCCTCTCAACCACAAAAAACAAGGATTGCCTCTTGTGCACAGAGTCTAATAAAAATCAGGTAGTAGATTTCCAGTATATGAAATATACTCTACTACATTTTTCCATGTTTTTTAATTCCATTTTTATGAGCTTCTGTGTCTGAGGGAAATATGGCTAAAAGAACGGGGAGGTCTGTATGTTCTAACTGCAGGCTGATATATGCTCATAGAATTGGAATGGACCTTGAGAATCAACTCACCCAAGCCTCTTGTTTCATAGAAAATTGAGATCTAAAACAGTACTCCCCAATCATGTTCACATCCTGACAGCACAGAACATTTTTTATAGCATGTTGGGATGAACTATAAAGCCTTGGCCACCAAGGAGGTTGTGGGAGCCATTATCTTGGCACACACACCTGTTCACAGTGCGTCAGTGTGTCAAGGACACATCAAGGGGAAGCTCTGCTCCTGAGTGCCTACATTCAAACAGCAGATTTCCAGAAGAAGTAAGAACAACATCTGAATTTCCAACTCTCCATAAAGTGCTTGTGTTATTTCAGCCAAGTGGTAGGGGCAGTGGTTAGAAGTAGGATGGTCCAGAATGGAAGAGGGTTTATGGAATGTAAGTAGTGGTTGCCTAGGAGATTCACAGTGATCTTATGCAAAATTGCTTAGTGTTTCCGTTCTTCAGATCTTCCTAAGATCTTTGGCCTTAGAAACCAGCACATTTAAATCATTGCTCTATCCAACTCTCATCACTGCATTCACTAACCTTGTGTGTGTGTGTACACATACACACCACATACACACATATATTTAGCAAAGGAAGAGGAACTGGGATGAATGTTTTCTTTCTACTGATTTAACAATCTCTGTACTCAGAAGCCAGACATGTGCCTCAATTTATTCCACCTCAATGCCAGTAATAGTTGATTAGCTAACATATTCATTACAATGATCTTTTAGTCTTTGTAACTATATTGATACAAATAATCTGTTCAGAACTGTGATTCTTAGAATAGGAAATAAAATAATATGAATAACTACTACAAATTCCATACATACAAACACACATACACATGCTCAAAAAAGTCCTTCCTGTAAACTTCACATCCTATGATATTGCAAGCCTATTTATTAGAACTTTTAAAAATATGTTTCACTGTTTTCTTAAACAAAACAAAACAGAATAACAGAAAGCACCATTTTCTTGATCACTTATGCAGAGACAAGGTGCTGGCTGAGTCCATAGGCGAAGAGATCCCTAGTCTACTCAGCAAACCTGACAGGCACCTCAACTACACATAAACTTTGTCCCTTATCAGATTAAAACCTATGTGAACCATACTTCACTTTTATATGTTGCTGTAATAGTCCCAAAATTGGAAATACCAAGGTAACTGAATACGGATGTTATTAACATTCTGTTCATTAACTTTCCTTCTCTGTCATAACTGTTTCCACATTGAGTTCTCTGAGCTCTGCAAAGATGAGGGAGGGAGGGAGAGAAATGGGGGGGGGATACACCTGTTCCTGAAACGTTTCCTTGTATGCTGCATATTTGAGAATGTAACAAAATCCTCTTCATTCTGTTAAAAATAGTTACTTTAGTAAATTCCAGGTTGGAAACCAATTGACTACAGAGTGATTTTTTTTAAACATTTGGAAACCTTGCATTTTAAATAACTCCACTTCCGTTGCATAGAGAAAGCCTGGACTATTTATTCATTTCATTTGACTACTTTTTAATCTCAGCTTTTATGAGGACACTAATGACCCTCACAGATTGTTACCCTCCAGTGAAATAACAGAGTTTTGGCAGCGGCTGGATTCCAGTTGAAGAGTTCTGAAACTCATTGTAAATCTTCCTGTTTTGTTGTTCTTCAAACTAGGCTTTGCCATCTGCCTTATGAATTGAATTTTTGTTGCGGTATTTCACATGATCTAAAATATGGTTATTGCCATCCATAAACCAAGGTTCCTGGAGAGTATTAATTAAGTCCAAAATATTGCACCAATGTGCACAGTGAAATACAACACAAATGTCATGGTGCGACCATTATTACAGCCCTGTCTGCATTCCATGATGGCTGTTCTCTCAAAACCCAGAGACAATTTGGTTATAGCAGCCAACAAAGTTAAATCTGAAGACTTAAATGCAGGTGGATGAGATAAATTGAAACAGATCTTATTGCTCCCAAACAGTCTCTTGGAAATAATGGCATCTTGACATTTTATCAGTCACTCAAGCGGTCATTCTCAGCGGTATCAGTCAGAGCTTGAAGGATAGAGCCGTAAAGAAAGGACTGTCAGCCATAAACATTCCTCAAAACCATGAAAACCACAAATGAGAGCTTAAGTAATGGAGGACGCAATACCCTTGATATTTCAACAATTACCTGCAACAACAGGCTTTGTTCAGAACTGTGGTCATTTTTTTCAAAAGCTGTACTTGTCAGGCCCAGTCTGAGGTGGCAGGAAAGAGACAGACGGGGGGGGGGGGGGGGGGGGGGGGGGG
>CAUYQV010075034.1:0-14840 GCA_963574575.1 Galagoides demidoff
ACATTTTAACAATGTTGATTCTTCCTAGCCATGAGCATGGTATATTTTTCCATTTGTTGAAATTTTCGGCTGTTTCTTTTCTTAGAGTTTCATAGTTCTCTCTGTATAGGTCTTTCACATCCTTTGTTAAGTATACCCCCAGATATTTCATCTTCTTAGGTACTACTTTAAACGGGATAGAGTCCTTGACTGTTTTTTCAACTTGGCTGTTGTTGGTATATATAAAGGCTACAGATTTATGAGTGTTGATTTTGTATCCTGATACGCCACTGTATCAGAAAATCTAGTCTTAAGTCTCTAACCGAAAGTAATAAAAATACACACCTAGTAAAGACTGGTATTTGAACAGTCAAAGCAACATTATTTACCAAAAGTAGAGACAATTCCGATGTCAGTCAACTGGTGATTGGATGGAAAAAATATAGTACATCAATACAAGAGGGCCAATTAAATTCTACAGAAGAATGAAGCACTAATATATGTTACAACATGGATAGGCCTCAGAAATAGTACACTAGGTGAAAAAAGGCAAGCAAGACATACCACATACTGGGTATATTAAATGTCCAGAAATGGAAAATCTATAGAGAAATAAAGTAGGTTAGTTGTTGCCTGGGGCTGATGGTGGGAATAGGAATTACTTGTAAATAAGAATCATACATGTTTGGGGAATAATGGAAAAAGAGTTTTAAAAACTGGATAGTGGTGATAGTAGCAAAACTATACATATATTAAAAATCATGTAATTGTAAACGTCAAATGTAGAATTTTATGATATATAAATTGCATTAAATAAAGCAGTTTTAAACATTCCCAGTACTCAGGATCTTCCCACCTGAATTAAATTAATATCTTTGGACGAAAGTCAGGCATCAGAAATTTTTATAGTTCCTCATGCTTTCTAATGTGCAGACCAAGTTGAAAACTGAAGTTCTCATGCAAAGTGCAGTCTGAGGACCAGCAGCTTAGTATCATACCTGGGAGCTGGTTAGAAATGCAGAGTTCCACATCACAAAGTCTCAAAGCTCCCGATATTGGCCTGGATGTGGAGAGACTCCTGGTCCAGAGAGTTTCTGGTGGATCACAGAAAAGCAGCTTTACTTCCAAGAGGCCACGTCAGTAGCTGGCAGCATGGAGAAAAAGCAAATTGAATTAAATGGAAATGACATTTCATTTACCTTGCCATCCTTTCTGATGGCCACCTACAGTGGCTCTGAGATAATGTACTGTGATCACTGGCTCTTTGCTCTTAAACTAATGTTGCAACTTCATAGATATAGCCCCAAATCTCTTTTTTTAGGGGGGGGTATATGCTTGTAGATACCTAGTATTTGTGGAAAGGGAGAGGTGAAACGTACTTTGGGGACACAGTGGGAGTCCAGCCCTCTGATAGGCATTTACTAGACAGAGTCAAAAGCTCAAAGTCAGACAAGCTGTCCTCTCATTTCAGTGTGGCAATTTTCCCAGTTAAGGTCTTTAGTGGCAAATCAAATATTCTATTACATTATTTTCCAATTTCAGGTATTTCCCTGGATGGACTCTCATTTAATATATTTTTCTAAAGTTCTGAAACATTGTCTTGCTCACCATCTGCCTTGATGGGCTGACATATTGGACACTGATTCTGGGACCAAAACATGTGTGGCCGAAGGACACCATCTTGCCACTTGGTTTATGGGGCCTGAAGGATGATGGAAACAGAGGTCTCAACCCAGATGAAACCACACAGCGTGGATCCTGGCAAATGGCTTTTCAAGCATTGCTGGTATTTTTACAGCATTTGCTAAGTGAATGTAGAATGTAGTGAATCACCTAGAAATGTAGATTGCATTCACTGTCTCCCATTCTCTGATGTGACAATTTGGCCATTTCCAATGTGGTCATGCAGCATCTGTAAGAAATCAAAGGTTCTTACCTGCAGCATTTTATACCAATTTAACCTGTTAAGTGTGTCTGACTGGACCTTGAATCCTAGCAGGTGACTTGTGTTTTGCTCTCACTGCTGCACCAGCTCTTCTGTGAATCATTGTCTAAATTTTAGGAAGCTTAATAATTCATGTTCTGTAAAGGGAGCAAAAAGGAAGGGGCACAGCTGGAGCTCGAACTCTGCAACTCTCTCAGGACCTGCTTGCCTGGAATTGCTAAAAAGGACTTCAGCCAAATTTTCTATACCTCTTAGGCAATGTCATGAAGAGGGATTAGCATGGCAATCTATACTTAGCAGCTCCCTATAAACTTGCTCAATTTCAGCTCTTCTTCATACAGATTGGTAACAACTCATTTCCAGGAGTTCCTTGCTCTCATTTCCTGTAACTCCTCTTTGTGATCCTAGAGAGATGTATCTGTGTGTGCATCTGGCCTATTCTCCTCAATACAGAAAACATTTCTGCTATTCCCATGTCAAGTGTGTTGGTAACTACTCTGCCAAAGCCAAAAGTGGCAGGCTCAGCTACAGTCAGAGGCAAGAAAGGCAATATTGACGAGTGGAGTAATAGGGTCTGATGAAAAGCATAAAGCAAATTGTACAGCCATGCAGCTTCATTCAAATGTTGAATGCAGAATAGAGCTGTGTTTCTGTACATGTGAGTATGCATGAGTGGAGGGGAGAGAGAGCACATTGGCATAATCATCTCAATTAACTTTTAAAAAAATACCAAAATTAACATCTTTTGTTAACTCCAACCCGGATGGAGTTGAAACACATTCTTCTTAGTAAAGTATCATAAGAATGGAGAAGCAAGACTCCAATGTACTCAATACTTATATGAAGCCAATAGACAATCTAATACATACCAACATGATTAAAAAAAAAACTACAATCAATTCAAGGTGGGGGGAGTGAGGAGAGGTAAGGATGCACTCCCACTTAATGAGTACAATGTTAGGGTGTATATGGCACATGTCTTGAGGGTGGGACATAATTAAAAGAGGGACTCTACCTAACAAATGCAAATAGTGTAACCTAATTCTTTGTACCCTCAAATTAACCTGACAATAAAGAACAGCCAAAATTTACAAAAACACTAATGTATGGGCAAATAATACCCATCCATATGGGTGATTCATTCAAGCCATTCATTGCATTTAACCGCTTGCCTCATATATTCACCATTTCTCAAAAGTGTCTTACAGTACTGTGCCTATTCTTTTTTTTTTTTTAACTCATCCAGTACATTTTTATTATGCTTTAGGCCCTCTTCGCAACCAAGAGTTATCAGGAAGTCCAGAGAAGATTCTTTCTCATGGAGAAAGCTTTACCTTTTGGGGAGAGTCCTCCCCCCCCCATCTTTATCCCAGTCAAATTTTGTTAGATTAAACAGACCCATTCTTTCCAACCTTTCCTAAAAAGTTAGGGTTTCTATTTTTGTTCCCAGTTTGTTAATACCCTTCTTAAAGTGTGATTAAAAACAAGAATAAACTACTAGGGAGTTATGGAGCCCATTCTGAATGTGCTGCAATTCATAAATTTTGTTAATTCGTGAACATATGCAAATGCCTGCCCACATTTTTATGGTTTATATGGGTTTTTGGTGTGGACACATATCTTCATTTCTAAGAATCCTAAGATATAAAGTGCTCCACAGATATCTCTGCACCCAGCAACTACAATTTGTTTTCATATTGTTTGAATCTTAATGGCACACAGTACATGCATAGCCAAGCTTATTTGCTCTTCTTGTGCCTGTATTCCCGAACAGATTTCATGCTGAAGTGCTACATGATTTAAGCAGTTCCAGGAGCATTTGAGAAAAATAACATTAATTGCCTGAAACTATAATTGGCTTTATGACAGTAGCCAAACTAATGGCTGGGAAAAGACACCCCAGAACAGCTGTCAAATACACAACCTAGCAGAAAGCCATCAAATACGAAGAGCCCTTCCTGCTCAGAACTGACATTTGAGGGGTCCACATAGATCCAGAAATCAGAAATTAGAATCAAATTCACTTATAATTTAAAATGGCTTCCACAGAGCAGGCAAACCATGCCACATTTCAGCTCTGGCTGGCAGTAATCTGCATTTGAAGTACCAAACCCCAAAACTTCTAGTCACTAGATGAGGGTTTAGAAATGTATACAATGATTAGTACACAATTACATTATTTATTCAGCCTTGCTGCGTATTTTTGTAATTAGAGACAATTTGGGGAGCACCAAATGGAAATCAACAACCTGGCTCTGCCAAGAATAACAACTCTAGCAATTATACATGAATCCTCAAATGACTGTCCTGTTGTTCTCTTACCTGAACATTTATCACTAACCAGACATGAGCTCTGTCCCGTATCCTAGTATTTTATCTCCTGATTATATGCGATGAAAAAGCACAAGCCTATAAGTATTACTCATATTGAAGGTCACATTACTGCTTAGGGTTTGTATACCTCAAAGAAAACCAGGTTAAGAACTTGGAGATTAAGGTCTGTTCTTGAATTCTACTGCTTAATATTGACCAAGTAATTGAACCATCAAAATGATTTGTAGGAAGATTCAGATGCCCATATAGAATTGAGTTGAAGAATATGTACCACTATCCAAAAGTACTGAGATAATATCATTATGCTAATTCTATTTCCCAGAAACCCCTTTACTAAGATCTTAACAAATAGTTACAACCTATCTCCCATCATGTTTTTATTTTTTTTTAAACAGAAATACAGATTCAGATATACAAAACCACAGCTACTTTTGTTTCATTTTCTTTGCTCTGTTTCATGGGTTGCTAACTATGAATCAGTGGGCTAGATTGATCACACAGAGATGTGTATTTCGTGTATCCATATCAAAATCTACCTTTCCTACGTCTCTGAAAAAGAAGGATGGACTGAAAGTACTGTTTGCATGCTCCAAAACTGGAGTTGCTGCTGGAGCAGAGACCAGGTGCCCAGAGGTTATGTCCTTAGCAACTCCGCCTGCCCAGTACTGGGCCTGCCTCCATCTTTAATGCCCCGACTAAACCCCACAGGTACTTGGAATATGATTTCTTCTATTCTTTTTGTTTCATGGATGAGAAATCTATAAAATATCAAAATGGATGGAAGATATAAATAAGAGAAAAGGTTGAATAATTAACATAATGGATAGCAAGAAACAGGAACAGAAATACTGTCTTGTGCTGTGGCTCAAACCTGTAATCCTAGGACTCTGGGAGACCAAGGCAGGAGAATCCCTTGACCTCAGGAGTTTTTTTTTTTTTTTTCTTTCTGCTTTTGACTAGGGCTGGGTTTGAACCTGCCACTTCTGACATATGGGACCAGCGCCTTACTCCTTTGAGCCGCAGGTGCTGCCTGACCTCAGGAGTTCTTTCTTCCTTTTTCTTTCTTTTCTTTCAGGGTGGACTGAAAGTTTAGAATGTCAGGGAAAACATTTGTTCAATTTTTCTGCCTGGCAAGAGAGTGTTCAGGGACCCTCTGGGGAATTAGACCCTATTCCTACAGCTCTCAGCCATAGGGTGAGGCAAGAGGTCCTCAGTTCACCACTCACCTGTAGAAAACTTATAGGAACAAACAAAGAGAAAAATAAAAAAGAAAAAACCACAAACTTTCTTGGGGAAGAGAATGGACCATTTCCTTTGGGATGAATTTTGACCTGAAGTTTGCTTTCTTGGAGTTGTAGCTTGCCTCAGCAGAAGAGACCTGCAGTTATCACTCTTTTCTCTCCACTCAGCTCCCAGTCTTCAGCTTAATTGGGTATTTTCTGGACATTATCCTTCTCTGAACGGGAGTTGGCTCCAGTTGGCCATCTTGCCCCTCCCTCTATTTTTCTCTTTATACATCAACCCTTGACCACCTGTCAGTATAGACCTAGAGGATCAACTCAATCACCTACCAGCAAGAGAAACAGGCTTTTTGCTCTATCAATTCTATAGGTAAAGTTAGTGTCCTCATGATGGATGATCTTTGAAGCCAAAAGAACTGGATTTTTTAACCTCTCTGAGCTTCCTTGAAATAATCATGTAAACAATCCTGCTGTGACTGTTAAATTTGATAATATATTTAAAATGGCCAGAACAGTGCCTGGCACTATTTAATGCCCACTATTAGTACCCAAGGAATGTTGTGAGAAAAGATCACAGTGTACATCTTTTGTTGTTCCACTCTATCCTTCTCTGTCCCTGCTATGAGGTCAGCCAGCAAGGACAAGGTCAACTGTCCTTCTGGTCAGCCAGCAAGGACAATGTCACCTGTTCCTTTGTTCTGACTTCTGGTAGATATTATTTCCTTCTGGCAGCATCCTTCGACATAGAGACAAGAGCAGCCCTTTTCACCCAGCCTGTCTTTAAGTCCCCATACATTCACCTTCCCTTTACTCATTCATCAAGGTCAATAGCTCCCTGCTATTAATCAGCTTGGAGAACTGAAATTTTCTTCCGCTTTTCCCTGGACTGTGACCATACCTTTGCCCTCTGAATATGGGACTCTGACTAATGCACAAAACATTCAGTAGGAGAGTGAATTCAACTACAAGCAAGACAGGAAATTTTCTGAACATAGTACATTCTTCTTTGCTTTGGCTCACATATGGGACTTGAAAAAACAAGAGATATTTTTCTCTAGGCCCAGTGCATGAAGGTTATAAAGGCTCATTTGCTAAATCTGGGCTTTCTTACTTCAGAAGTTCATTTAAGCCTGAGTTTTGTATTTCAGGAATGAAAACAAATGTTACCAACTGACCTAGAAACACCAGCTTTATTTGGGAGTAGATGCTCAGGGAGGTTATGCTGGTACTGGAAAGTAATATTGCTTTGAGAATGCACTCCTACTGCTAAGGACAAGATTTCAGTGTAAAGTAGCCAGGAATGTCAAAGACCTAAAACATCAGGACCTAAGGATTTGGGAACACAATCAAGGGGTTCCTACTCCAAGTCTGTTGCAGAAGTATGTCTGCTGCCCTCTTTGAATGCACACATGGGTTTGAACAATGAATCTTAGGGCAGTGATCATTATTTGTTGACAAGTAGAGATCTCTCTAGATAGTATTGTAGGAACTGTGTAAAACCACTTCCATACCTCTGTATTCCAAAAGGAGATAAAAGGCCCCCAGAACCATGCATGGATATGGCAGTCTTCGCCCCAGTGATTCTGATTTTATGTGACTCAAGTTGGGCCCCTAACATTCCATTTTTAGTAAGTAGTACAGAGATGCTGATTTGAGTAGTCCTCTGATTGCAAGGTGTTTCTGAGTATTGGCTAAATAAGGAAAACTGAACAGACTGTCATTTCTGTGTGTAAAGCACAATGTATACCACATCAGAAGCACAATTCTTTTTGTATTGTGGGAAAGGCTGCCAAAATTCAAATGTATGAGAAATTCCAAGAACTGAGTAGTTTTCTTCTACTTCCTCCTTTACAATCAAGTAAGTTGAAACAGTGTATCTAGCAAAAACCTTGTACTAAATATTGGGTAAGACTGGGCTGGGGCACTTAATGTATGAAAGTGCTAGGCAAAACTAAGAAATGTTTCCCATCACACTATATGGCACCAAGTTTGGAAAATCAAGTAAAACAATCCACTCTGCTTACCAAGTCAGCAGAAAATGTTTACAAAATTAATCTTCATCATGGCAGTTCAGTCACAACATTAGCGTCAAATATACCCAGAGAATAAATGTAAATTGTAGGTGCAAATCAATTTATGCATTCAGCAGCAATTCCACTTGCCTCCACATACACACTTAATGGCTATTTGAGGCTTACAAAAAGCTACTGGTCTTGAGAAAGATGCAAGTTTGTAAACCCCATGATTCAAGATAAAAACAACAAGAAAATAGCAATATCAAAATGCCCACAGGCATTAGGAGATGCTGAAGAAGTACCAGGAGAGAATGTCCCAGCTTTTCCTGGAAAGAAGAGCGATGCCAGTTCTATAGCTTATTTTGTCTTTTTACTCTTTCTGTTGCTAACATAATAGTCTCCTGGCCATCAAACCCTGGTGTTATTGGAAAGGGGAGTTTTGGAGAGACTCCCAGATAAAGCATGAGGTCAGACTTGCTTCCATTCCAAATTGCTTAAAAATGGATTCCCTTCTTCTTCTGAAGTATCTCTCCAAGAATCCCAGAAATTTCCCTTCCAGTATCCTGGAGGGAAAAGAAACACTTCTGGTGACTAGAAATGCAAAGACCAGATGAGTTAGGTGAAATACCTCAGGAAGTTGTAATTGGGAAAGCATTCTTTGCAATAATGGACATAATGTAGGTAGGTATCTTTTCCTCAAAATTCACTTTTCGATTCTCTCCCAATAGATGCAGGTATCAGGATCTCTCTACTCTGCAAAATGATTATCTTAACACATTAACTACCATGAAAATTGTATTTAACGGATGCTAGTTTTGAGTCCAGGGTCTCATGAAGCATATATAACTCTCTTTAACTTGGGTACCTTGGGAGCTGTATGGACACCAAAAATATATATATATATTTGCTAGTGTGGTAGTCAGTGGGTTTATTTTGGTCACTGTTTCTTTTGGATCTTACATATAGGTCACACTGACTGGGTTCAGTTTTCCCATCCTCCCTTGTTTGCATCTGAACATAATTTTCATTTTATGTTTACTTAAATTATAAGGTAATGGTCCCATTAAATAAAATGTTTGGGGGAGATGGGGCCTCGCTAACTGAGTGCTATAGAAGAGAAGAAAATCTTTAATCTTTAATGTTCAATGTTTCTCTAAATGTCTTTCATCTTTCCCTCCCTTCTTTTCACTCTCATTCTAGTATTTTCTAGAGACAACAAAAAGCATATTCGGTACACAGATGTCCAAATTCATATAACAGAAATTGATGTAAGCATTCATGACTGCAAAGATGATGCAAGTGACATGAGAGTTCAGATATGTGCAATTATGATCATGACTGAGTACCAAGTTTAGCTCTGAGATCCATGGCAGGCAAAGAAAAAGGAGAAATAAATCCTATATTTTCATCAAAAGAAGCAAAGTAGTTCCTAAGCAAAGAAACTTTTTTAGTGGTATGGGATAAAGAGAGGGAAATCTAGAGGATGAAATAACAGTGATCCAAGAGACATGTGACTTCACTTGTCCAGGTGAACCAATTTGGTGTCACATAATTTAGCCGGTGTGATATGAACAGAAGGAAAAATTTTCCTCTCTCTTCCCACCCATCCTTGATACAGGCATTCTACTTGATTTTGCTAACTTTTTGGACCAGAAATCTAACCAATGTAACCTTTGATGAGATTGTCTTAATTATAAAAATGGTCAAAGGCCCATTACTAGGATATGGCCCTCCTCCCACCTTCCACATAGGATCCCTGAAAGATCCCTCCAAAGATCATCTAGTTATTTCAATATTAATGAGATACTCAAAGTTGAGTAAACAATGATAGCACTAAGGAACCAGAGTTTGAATTTTCTAGGTCATTTTAGGTGCTTGAAGCTTGATTTTTCTGAATGTCAGATTCTGCATGGCTAAAGGAGATTGTAAATTATGCTGAGAAATGAACTCATCAATTCTTTTTAACTCAAATCTAGATTTCAAATATTTAGATTCACTGTCCCCATAATTATCAAACTGTCATAGAAATTTAGGATTTCAACATCTGGAATTATCTCTCATGTGTTAAAGAAGCATAACGATCCTTGATAGGGTTATATGTACTGATGTTAAGTTTATGACCTGGTGAGTATATTTATATCCTATGTAAGTGTCCTTCATTCTTCGGAAACACTAGCCAGAAGCTTTATAACTCAGAAGGTCCTTGTCTCATGGCTTTTCTCATACTTCATACATTCTGATACGTTTAATTTCCAGCTCCTATATTTAATCTGCTTTATTTAAAGCGGTTTAAGCTATATGTCTTGGAAAAGACAGACCTTCTCATTTATTCTAAATGGTTAGCTTTCACGTTTTACAGGAAAACCACATATATTCAATAGAAAAGGCAGAATACATGAACCTGATGTAAAAAGATACATGTTTGATTTCTGGATCTCTCTTTTACTGTCCACTTGTCAAACCACACCAAATTTCTTAGGTTGTTTTTTTTTTCTTTCCTAACCTGTATTATGGGAATAACAACAATAATGCATACTTTTTAAGATCCATTTGCAGATTAAGTATGCATACATGAAAAAATTTGTCAACTGTAAAATTATTGTTGTGACCACATGAATGATCATGTGAGACACGGATTGACAGTACAAACTTACTGTAAGAGGTGAGGCTAATCATAGGTGCAGGATAGCCCTGAGCACTTCTTATGGAGTCCTTTTATTGAGAAGATATGTAATGGGTGGAAAGATTACCAGCAAAGACTTGCAGGGACTGTGTGCCCAGGGACCCCTAAGGGCTACATGCTCAAAAAAATGATTACTTATAGGTAAACAAAAGGTGGTAAAAAGTTATGTACTCAAGAAAATGATTTTGAAAAAGACTACGTGCAATTCTCTCCCACTAATCCTTCAAAGAACTGCCATAAAATGCTTGATTTTTAACATCAGCTTTACTACTTGCTCCTCCGGGATTGAGTTACTTGGTGGCTTGCCTTCCAAGTCAGAAATGATTTCAAGGCTTGCCAGGAAATTGTCTTATTCTCAGCAATTCCTGATGAGTTTTGAGATTGTTACTGTTATAGTAGGCATGATGTTCAATCCTCTATAAATTATATTTATTGCTACTATTTATTAAACCAAAGTTGTTTTCTGAAAATGAACACAGAAATTCGCAATAATATAACAGGAAACATCACAGAATGCTTACTATGTGAGAGGCATTTTAAGCACTTTAGATATATAAACTTATTTGAACCACAGAGCAACACTAATGAGATATTATAGCTATTAATCTCATGCCTTTAGTACACAGCTACAGTAAGGGATATTTAATGAATGTGACACAAACACAAAGGAGTCCATCATTTAATAAGTATTCTTGACTGGAGGACTTAGATCCTTTAACAAATGAGCTATGGTGGTCAGCAAATCCCAAGACTGAATGAACCAAACCTGTTTCCTAATGAGCCTCTCAAAGTAGTGTTCCATGAAATGCATTCTGGCAAATGCTGTTATAATAGATATGACAAATAAGTAACAATGACATACCATTTGATAGCTTACAAAATAATCATTTGAAGTATAGGAGTAAAGGTATATACTAATTCCATTTATTTATGGTCTCCATTTTAAACACTATCTGCCATATTAGGTAGGTTACTTAAAGTGAAAAAGAAAACTTGTAAGCACTGAAATTCTCTTTTTTAAAATGCACATATAAAAGATGCTTTTGTTTTAAAGTATGCTAAGAAACATTTTTTTCTTTCCAGAATGGTTCTCCAAGGCTCACATTTGGAGAAGAAAGAAGAAGAACTGAGCATACCTTGTTGTTGTGAGATACTACAGATCATGCTTGGGCAAGACTGAGAGAGCCCTAGGGAACCTGTTGGCCACAAGTGATTAATGACCCATTGACTCTCTACCTGGGCATCAGGAATTGCCTCCAGGACATACAGAAAGGGGGGAAAGGAGACTGGTTCCAAAGCATTCAGAGTCTATGATCACCTTAATGGAGGCCTAGAGGTTAAAGACTTGAATCCCTACTTACTGAATGCCACAATTTTTTTCCTACCGTCATTCCCACTCCCCCCACACATACACTCCTCTAACAGCCAGGGTAGAATCAAAGTCTGGCTGTGACTAGCTTAACACAGAAACTAAAATAGCTTAAAGATAACATATTTAATCTACATTTTAGAAACACCATGAGGCTTTATGGATCACACTGGAGGAAGCATGGTACCATTACTCAACATCCTCTTATAACATGTAATCATGGTATCTCCACTACTAAATTAGCATATTACTACTGAAGTCAGCCTGGGGTTCTAAAAGTCTTAAGTTCATATGAAAAGGATGGTGAGATCCTTATATAAATTTTGACTACAAAATGTCATTCCTTGGAGTGATACAAATCATGTAGGACAGACTTTTCTACTGTTATCCTCATTTCTTCCTTCAAGCTTCTTAGTAATCCTTGTGTTTCACACCTGGAAATTAACCTCGCTTTACTCTGCTTTTCATTTCCTATCATATTCACAATTTTAAGAACAGAGAAAGCATAGATGGAGTCTACACTTAAAAAAAGAAAGAAAAAAGAATTTCCTATTTGGAATTAAAGCTGATTAGAAACCTGCTTCTCTCCACATGGTCTGTCCCCACGTGTATGCAGATTGGCACCTTGATGGAATCAATGAGTCATTTCTTTCCGGAACCTTTAAGAGATACCTTTAACCTTACAGTGGCATCTGTAATATACCACTTGTGCCTTAATGCTATTGGTTTCTGGTATTCCTATAGCCCTTATTCAGTCCCATGGTATTCTACCTGAGGAAACTCAATAGTGGATAACTGTGGATAACCCTGTTGGACACTTTACTTCACAAGTTGAAATAAAAACTGATACCAATGTTGAAACAAAATCTTTAATCTTCTTGAAGGATAAGATGCAGTATGAAGAGGAAAAGAAGTAGATTGGAACTGATATTTTTGGTTAACTCTGGTCCATGGGTCCTCTGGGAAGTAGATGCTGAGTTAGGAAAGCAGAAGGTTTTTAGACAGTAATATATGTGAAAGGAAAAGGGAGGAAGTAGAATTGTAGTGAGTGCAAGAGCCTTCAGACCATATACAAGGGGAGTGTATGTGTATCTGGTGGCACAGCAGTTTGCTTCAGAGCACAGATTGACAATTAGGGAAGCTCTTCACTAATGTTAAGCCCTCAAAGCTTTGTCCTTTTTGATTATTGCTCAGTGTTACCCCCCAAAAGAGCATGACCTTGACTCAAAACCTAGGGATGACTGGAAGCAGATGACAGCTGAAGGCTATCATTTAACCACAAATCTTGCAATAGACTGAGGACACTTTTCTTAAAAGGAGATCTGAATGCAATTCTGTCAGCATTCCCAAACTTCCTCACAGAACAGATATGCAATTTAAGTTATACCAAAAGTTTCTCTAATTACCTGCTCTCAACACTGGAACTATCATCAATGCGAACTGCTGTAAATATGAGCAAAGGTGCATACTAGACCAAGAGCACATTAAACGTGGCCATAAAAGGCATTAGTGGATCAGCGGTGTCTTGCACTTATAAAAAGAATTTTTCAGAACTGAAAATAGAGGGGCGCTGGACTCAGACAACATATTAATTCATTTTCAATCAATAATACTTCACATTAAATTAACTGAGAAGATAACTGTCACCTTGGGAAAGCAAGACCAGGAAATGGGATATATCAGAGATAAGTTATATTGGTAAAGAAAAGAGGTACGAGGGTGGTGCCTGTGGCTCAGTGACTAGGTTGCTGGCCCTATATACCAAGGGTGGAGGGTTTGAACACAGCTCTGGACAGACTGCAACAAAAATTAGCCAGGCATTGTTGTGGGAGCCTGTAATCCCAGCTACTTGGGAGGCTGAGGCAAGAGAATCGCCTAAGCCCAAGAGCTGGAAGTTGCTGTGAGCTGTGACACCACAGCACCATGGGTGATAAAGTGTGACTCTATTTCAAAAAAGAAAAGGTATGAGGCAGAAATTGACCAACACAGTGAGAACAAGACATTTTTATCATATCCCTTTTAGTTGTTCACAAATCAAGTAGACAAAATGACCAAAAATTTGAACATACTTAAAAGTTCAGTCTGTCCTTAGTTGGAAATTAGCCTTATAGTAACAACTTTCAACAGTAAGGACCTAAAGAACTAGAAATGTACATAGCTGGGAGTTCACCACATTAGCTGGTTTATATAAATGCTTCCGTTTGTCCTTGCAGCCCTGCTCAGCCACAACAGATTTTACCTTATGGTCCAGGTACCAGACATTCTCATTATCTCCATGCACTGTACATATGCATTCACACCAATGTTATCTGTCCTGGGGTAGCTGTGTCTGCATCACAGCTTTTGTGTGCACAGCCAACTAGATTCACAAGACACAGGTCGCTTGGTATTCATGGATTGCATGCTTGTATGTCTGAGTGTACTAAAAATCATGGCGGGAGGAGTGGTCAAGATGGCCAACAGGCACCAGTCTCTGACAGATGCTCCTGTTCAGAGGAAAGGATAAAGTCCAGAGAAACACCCAACAAACTCGAAAACTGGGAGCCCAGCTGAGAGAGAAGAGTGATACCGGCAGGACACCTCTTCTGAGACAGGCAGAGACTTCTAGAGGACGCTCCACAGGTACATAAATCTCCCCAAAGGAATAGCACCCATCCCCCCCCCCCAGGAAAGGTTTGCTTTTCCTTTGTTTCCTCTTCAACCACTCCTCCGAGTCTCCTACAGGCCACCAATAAACTGAGGACCTATTCTTTCACTCCACCAGTGAGACCTGCCAACAGGGAAGTTTACTACCTTGGAGGAACCCAGTTGAGACTCGGAACACCCTCCCCCAGGCAGAAAAGTGGAAGTGGTATTCGCTCTGCCATTTTGAGTTTCCAGTCCACTCTCCCTCCCCTTGCCAGCAGACAGGGAGAGGAGAACCAAGAACAGCATCCACCCACCCTTTCAAGACCAAAACCCTGTGCCGGTCCTTCACCGGGCGAACTGCTTGATCCACAGTTTCTGTGCAGACAGATCCCCCTCAGTCAGTGCATTCCGAGCTCAGCTGTCTCCCCGGCTGCTATCTGCACTTCCCGAGACCTTGGTGCTGGCGACTGGGATTGACCCCAGACAGGGAGGGCTACACACCCGGCCAGCTGTCCGCCTCCGGGTCTTCGGGTCTTTGGTGGCCCTTGACGGTGATTGAATTCTGCTGGGTCCAGTCACTAAGCCGCACCCGCCTCCCGGAGCCCTGCTGGCCCGCGGCTGCCATTGACTCCTGTGGGGGAAGGTC